>JARQOC010000002.1:459748154-459870694 GCA_033576535.1 Allobates femoralis | reverse complement strand
ACTGTTGAATGAAGCATGCTGGGCAAGATTTTAGCTGTGACTATCGATGTGGACATTTATTTTTTCTTCTCTATGACATTGACATGTTTAGATTGACCAGCTTCATACAGTAGAAAAAGAAAATGCCCACAGAGACAGTCTGTGGTATATGTCCAGATGGTTGTAGAGAAAGGTTGCATCTTTATTACTGTGGAACATTACTTTGGGATGCAGGGGCATTAAAAATGGAGAAAAACTGCATTCATTACCTATAGGCTGTACAGACATTAATTTAACAGATACATAATGAAAAGCAATTTAGAAGCTCATGATATATCTAATGAGTTCATATGTGTGCCAGATACCTTACTGTATCAGTTTAACAAATACATTTTGCCATGATCTAGAAATTATAGGATATTAGGGTGATATACTATATGAACAAAATGTAGCCACCTATATACACTATATTTATAAGAGCTTTTATGATATCCTGCTCTAAACACAAAAGTTATTAATATGGATATGTTCCTCAATTTACAGTTATAATAGCTTCCACTCTTTTGGGTTCATTCTGCCTCCCAAAAATTAGAATATAAAGCAATCAAAATGATATGTGCCCAACTACGGTACCAATAAAAACTTGAACTCATCCTGCAAAAAAAACATGCTCTCACATGACTTTTTCGCAGAAAAACTATAGCTTAAAATATGGTGATGCAAAAACATTTTTAAAGCATTTTTTAGATTGTGATATTAGCCAAACATAAATACCCATTTTAAATCTGGCATTCCTGTAATTGCACTGCCCCATCATAAACCCATCTTATCATCTATACTTTTTTCAGCCAGCACCTGTTGCCTGGTGTTGCGGGTTAGTTTTTTTCATATATTATTATTTATACTGCCTGGCATAAATAAATAAAACCAATCTGTCCATTCTGCCTCCCAAAGATTGCATTAAGGCTCGGCTTACATTTATACTGTGTTGAGTGCTTACATCAGGGTTTAAGTGTAAAATTCTGAAATATGTGATTCAGACCACACCCCTGATGGAGCATTCACCATAATAAGGCAGAGAGAGTCACCTTGGACTTTGTCTAGCCTTTGACCCAGTAATGTACGTATTTTTAATTGTTCATAGAAGCTGTCTGCCACAGTTTTGTCCACTTTTGAAAAGACAGACACTGCCAAATAGAGAATAAAAAGAATTGTGGTCAGTTTGTAGGAGCACTCAGAGTGGGAATAAGGGACTCCAGAGATTGTTAGACTGGCTTCACACTGCGGGTTATATCCGATCTGAGGCTGTCCATGTAAACAGCTCTTTGCCATCCGGTTTCTATCTGTCCGGGACAATCAGGGAGAATTCAGTATTCTCCCACGGACACAAAAACGCTGCTTGCATATCTCCTCTAATTGGCAATTCCCGGATTGTCCCAGATTGCCCAGGATCCTCCCGGATCTGGGGCAATCCGGCGCTCCCTAACATGGGAGCCTATGGGGCCGGATTGCCCCGGTCCAGGAGGATCTGGGAACCGGACCCCTGCGGCTGTACGCCGCAATTGTTTCAGGACCGCGGTTAGCTCCCTGCCAGCCACGGTCCTGATTCATCAGTGGCGGCAGCTGCGTGCGGGTGCACATCGGACCGGGGGACATATTAGCCCCCCCGGTTCTGTGTGCTGATCCGATCTGGGGCTGTCAGGTTCACCCTGACAGCCAAGGATCGGATCTGACCCGCAGTGTGAAGCCAGCCTAAGATAACAAACCTCCTTTAATCAATAACACCTATACGCGTTTCTACAGCGGTCTGACGTCTTCCTCAGTTGGTTTACAGGGGAGTGGTCTGAATGAAAGATTAAATAGTAGCTTTGACCAATCAACGTCAAAACATTTTTAACCCTTTCCTAAGCGCTGGTGTGATTACATATATTAAATATAACATCTAATTCTGACATATCAAATAGATTTACCTTAATAATAAAAATGATTACATACTTGGGTATTGCGATAAAAAGCACCAAAAAATGCATATAAAACAATATTAGATTGTGAATTATGAATTGTGGATCATGATAAATATATGTGATTGCACAAAAAAATATATATAGATAATTTTTCGGTGCTTTTTATCGCAATACCCTTCTTTGTCTGTTTATAATTGTATAAATAGGGTGTAGTATGCCTATCATATATTATTATTAGTAGTAATTTATATTGTATATATTTTAATTGTTTTTCACATGCAATAGATTTTATCTTAAAGTATGTAATCATTTTTATTATTAAGGTAAATCTAGTTGATATGTCAGAATTAGATGTTATATTTAATATATGTAATCACACCAGCGCTTAGGAAAGGGTTAAAAATGTTTTTATGTTGATTGGTCAAAGCTACTATTTAATCTGTGATTCAGACCACTCCCCTGTAAACCCAACGGAGGAAGATGGCGGACCACTGTAGAAACGTATATTGGTGTTATTGATTAAAGGAGGTTTATTATCTAACAATCTCTGGAGTCCATTATCCCCACTCTGAGCGCTCCTACAAACTGACCACAATTCTTTTTATTCATTATTGTAAATCCCTCTGGGCTTTGTGGCTGGAGCTGCTGGAGTTGGTGGTTTGTTCCCTGAGTGTGAAGGACCTGCCGTGACGTCAGCGTGACACAGGGTCACATGATCGCAGCGCCCACGTAACCAGGACCAGGAAGAAGCCTGTGGCACGGTCCTCGATATCATTGCTGCTCCCAGACGCATTACCAAGGTTGTGCAGGGATTGCTCCCTGAGGAAGGAGTCAGGACTGGCTCTGAAATGCGTAGGAGTAATAAAGAAATGATTTGGTGCTGAATATCGTCTATTTGCTTTGATTTAAGAAGTGCGGGTCCAGGTACACATGTCTCTCTCAGATTTTCAACTACGGTGACCGTAAGGAGTGTGGACCCTGCAGCAGCTGTTATTTCCCGCTTTCATGCTGGTAGTGTGCTACACAACCATTCCAGGTGAGCAGATACAATTTTCACTAGCCTCACCATATAAAAGATAAGACCCTATCTGCACTTCTTTCCATTTCTCGTTTTTAAAATGGGTTAATTGTAGGGGATTTCCTCTGTCTAGGCAAATCGGGTGATCTCCAAACAATAAATGGCTTCTGCTAATAAGAAGAGTTCTGTGGTTCTGGCACATCATGGGCTTTGCCAATGTCTCATGGCATCTGCAACCTATTCCAGCAAATCTGCACTATAAGTTAGCACTCCTTACCATCCGAGCTTTTCACTGTGCCACAGTAGTAGTTTCTGATCACATATGGGATACTGGCATACTCAGGGAGAATTGCACAACACACTGTGTGGTGCATTTGTTTTTTTTTTTTTTCCTCAGCCCAATGTTATACAATTCTGTAAATCATTTGAGGGTCAGAATTTCCTTAGGTTAACTTTTGGAGAGGTGCAGTTTACAAAGTGGAGTAGCTTGTGGAGGTCTCTGCTCTTTTGGCGTGATCTGGCCTTCGCTGTAAGGCTATGTTCACACTGTGCATTTTTGATCCATTTTTTTGGATCTATTTTTGCAGTGAAGTCAATGAGTTTTCTGTGCTTTCATGACCTGGTGTGGTTTTTCTCCTGAAAAGTGATCCGTTTAGAGAATGAGCATGTCAATCATTGATTGTTTTTTTCTGATCTGTTTCTCCCATTGAAATCATTGTCTGTGGGCTAAAAAAAAGCAAAACATATCAAAAATAATTCTGTTTCAGATGCATTCTTTTAAAAACTGATCCAGCTTTGCAGCTGAAAAAAGTGAGAAAAACACACCAGAAAAAAAAGAAGCGAAAGTGTACAGTGTGAACATAGCCTAAAAGTCAAATGGTGCTCTATCCTTCCAAGCCATGCCAGGCACCCACACAGTGGTTGTACACTACGTAAGAGAATCGGTTTACTGAGGAAAAATTTCACAACAAACTCTATTGTCCATTTTCTCTAATTATCATTGTGAAAATGAAAAATGTGGGGCTACAGCGACATTTTTCATTTTCATGGCTCAATGTTATAAAATTCTGTAGAGCTGTTTTGTGATCAAGGAGCTGACCACACCTTTAAATAAATTCCTTGAAGGGTGTAGTTTCCAAAATGATGTAATTTGTGGGGAATTTTCACTGTTTTGGCACATCAGGGGTTATGCAAACACCACATGGCATCTACTATCAATTCCAACCAATTTTGAGCTCCAAAAATTAAAATTGTGCTTTTTTCCTTCCAAACCATGCCATGTGCCCAACCAGTACTTTCCCCACCCCATATGGGGTATTACTGTACTCCGGAGAAATTGTACAACAAATTATAGGGTTCATTTTCTCCTGTTACCCTTGCAAAAATGACATTTTGTGGGGCTAAAGCAACATTTTTATGGAGAAAAGTAAAAATATTTATTTTTTCCTGCCACATTGCTTTAATTTCTGTGAAGCACCTGAAAGCTTAATAGACTTATTGAATGTAGTTTTGAGCACTTTGATGGGTGTAGTTTTTAAAATCTTGTGAGTTTTAGTATTTTCTATGACATAGGCCTCTAAAAATCACTTCAAATGTGATGTGTTTGCTACAAAAATTGGTTTGTAAATTACGTTGGAAAAGTGAAAAATTGCTGATAAACTTTGAACCCTTATAACTTCCTAAGGAAAAAAATTGTTTCAAAAACTGTGCTGATGTTAGGTAGACATGTGGGAAATGTTATTTATTAACTCTTTTGTGTTGTATAGCCATCTAGCTTAACCCTCAACTGGTGAGGTGGGGTTTGCCACACCCCAGGGAATTTTTTTTGGCTGCCATTCATTGAACAATGCTGGTATAGCTTCCATCCATTTCCTTGTCAACAGGATGTCGTCAAGGCCTCTCTCTTCTGGCCACGCATAACAAGGCTAGCTGTCTTGGCCTTGCTGAACCCCACATCACCACTCATGTTATGTCGGCTTCACACCATGATTTAATCTGATCTGGGGCTGGCAGGGATGAACCTGACAGCCCTGGACCGGATTTTGGCCCCATAGTATCCTATGGGGTCGGATGGAGCCGGATGGAGCCAGATGGCAGCTCTCTGCCATCCGGTTTCCATGTGTCCGGGAGAATCCAGGAGGAATCTGATTTTTCTTCCCGGACACAAAAACGGAACATGTAGTATTTTTGTGTCCGGGGTGAAAAATCTCCCCAAATTGGATTCTCACAGACTCTCCCAGATTCTCGCAGATCCGGGGCAATACGGCACTCCCTAACATGGGAATCTAAGGGGCCGGATTTCCCGGAGGATATGGCAACCAGACACCGGTGGCTGCATGCTGCTGTAATTTCAGGACCGCGGCTAGCTCCCTGCTAGCCGCGATCTTGAATAATCAGCAGCTGCGGCTGCAATTAGCGGCGTCTGGCTGCACTCCAGTCCGGAGGGCATATTTGCCCTCCAGTTCTGTGTCCAGATCCAGACCGGGGCTGTCGGGTTCACCCCTGACAGCCGGCCTAATTCTTTTTTACACATTTTTACAATATTCCTTTTATTTTTTGTGATTTTTATTTACATTATCCTAAAAGTCATGTTTCATAATGCCCTCGGATTGAATCAAAGTATTACATTTTCTCATACTTGTGGGTGTTATAGTCATGTGTAATCAATCACCAATAGGAAAACGATTAAAACAAATGTGATATTTGCATTTTCTGTAAAAATTGGAGATTTCTAAACACCGGGGTATAGTAAACCCCACATCACCAATTGCGTGACAAAAACCCCACCTCACCAGTTGAGGGAAATAAAAATTCAAAGTTTGGAAATTGCTCAATTTTTTAATTTTTTGTTAAATTGATGATATATTTATAAATAAACACAAATTATATCAGCGAAAATTTAATAATAAAAATAATAATAATAATAATAATAATAATAATGATTCCACAGCATTTTACATTCTTTTTGCAACACTGTTTCCTTTGGGGCTTACAATCTAAACAGGTATGTGATTTTGGTAAACTCTTAAGCTACATTTACACGACACGATATCGCCCACAATATCGCTCAAAAGTCACGTGTTCATCGATGTTGCAGTTGATATCGCAAGTGTGTTGTGCCGTGCAACTGGACGATTCAACTACGATAAGTTGCTTGGACGGAGATGACAGGTTTATGAACATGTTCAAAAACCTGGCGATGTCGCTCAAGCGATTTGCTAGCATTGCTCTGTGGGACACGGCAATAATGGTGTTAAGAGCACTTTCCCCTATTCACTACATTGATAAGTATCCCTCGCTGGGTTGTGCATAAACAGCAAGCGAAAGTTGCTTGCAAAATCAGAATTGCGTCGCCTATGATATCTCTACGTGTGACATTTCCAAAGCGATCTTGGCATAATGACAAAAACGTGCGTACTCCCGTGATATCGCAGCCGACATCGTTGCAACATGGTGTCGTGTAACGGTACCTTTACTGCTGTCTAAATAAAGTTCAAAGGGCTCATCACAAGTCTAAACCCGTTCAATACTTTTGTAGTTCTGCACAGAAGAATATAACGCCGTGCCTAATGGAGTCAGCTGTGGAAAAACAAGTGGAACCTACATATAAAAAAAAGTATTCAAAAAAATTACAAGCCTACAAAATGGTATTATAGTCTATGAATTAAACTGAATGTTGGGAGATTATGCTCAATCAGGATGTATTATTCTAAAATATGTTTTATATTTAAGAAATAAAATAACGTGATTACATAGAGGTTACCTGATGTGCTCCTGAAACAGTCTATAATACATTGGCACAATACACTTTGATTGAATAAAGCAGCTGCATGCCTGCTCTTATTCATTCACTGATCATGTGCTGTGGATTGCTGAGGCTGCAGAATTTACTTTAATGTCAGCACCTGTGTAATCTACATAGTCTGGCAGTAGGTGTGCAGTATGTTGGATTTGGCAAGCTTGTTCACTCAGCAAAGATTATGGGATGTAATTCAGCATATGTTAACTTTCAACTATATTTATGTCTGTTCTATTTTAAATAATATTACTCATATACTACGCTAGCTGTGTAGATAGGATGAATTACCCAAACTGATTATTTGTGCACCAGAATGAATACAAATGTTATCTTTGGGCAGTACAAGTAGTTCAGTATTGTTTGACTTTCCTGCACCTGGAATAATAATGTAATTATCTGCCCCAATTATGACCAATTCAGAATTGTACCTACTGTACTATAACTGGAAAATGCAAATCTACATCCTTGGTCATTCAAATCAGTCTTACTGATAAGAGTTTTGGTATGAACCATTATCATTATATTACCTTTACATATTTTCTTGTATCTCTTATGGTGGGTTTACACACACCAATCATTGTATCCAATATCTGAACAGATCTCTGGTTGCAGTGAAATCATGGACACATAGTTCCATTTTGTGGCTGTGTACAACATGGAGCAATCTGTCCATGATTTCACTGCAACCAGAGATCTGTTCAGATATTGGATACAATGATTGGTGTGTGTAAACCCACCATTATGCGGCCGTCACACGCTGCAATATCTTGAGCGATATTGTTAGCGATCACGTGCACGCGCGATCGCTAACAATATCGCTCACATCGCTGGTGAGATGTCACACAGACAGACTCACCAGCGATGTGGACCAGCGAGATCGCTGGTAACTATGGTACACATCGGGTTACTAGGCGCCACGCGGCACTTAGTAACCCGACGTTTACCATAGATACCATCTCCCAGCATAGGCTCTGCCGCTGGGAGATCGTTCATCGTGGTGTCACACACCACGATGAAGCAGATTGAACAAGCGATTATCGCTTGCTATGAGCTCCGGCACCCATATCTGCGATGTAACGATCAAGCGATTTTACATTGTAAAATCGCTTGATCGCACGCAGCGATGCACAAGCGATATCGCTTAAGCGATCAAAAAGCAGATCACTTAAGCGATATCGTGCATTAAATTGAACCGTGTGACGACCGCCTAAGACTGGCTTCACATTGCAGGTCTGATCCGATCCGAGGTTGTCAGGGTGAACCTGACAGCCCCGGATCGGATCAGAACTAATATGCCCTCCTCCTGCACACAGCTGCTGCCACTGATGAGCTAGCCAGGGAGCTAGCCGCGGTCCTGAAACAACAGCGGCATGCGGCCGCAGGTGTCCAGTTCCCGGATCCTCCAGGACCGGGGCAATCCGGCCCCATAGACTCCCATGTTAGGGAGCGCCGGATTGCCGGGTAGGCAAGCAACGTTTTTGTGTCCGTGAGAAAATACTGAATTCTCCCGTATTGTCCTGGACAAATAGAAATCGGATGGCAGAGAGCTTCTATCCAGTCTCATAGTATACTATGGGGCCAAAATCCGGGCCGGGGCTCGGATCGGATGAGACCCACTATGTGAAGACAGCCTAATGCTGGCTTCACACCATGGTTTTTTGCTGTCAGGCTGTGTCCGGTGTTTTGCACGAAGCACCAGACACAGCCTTCCTGCTCCGGACAAACAGAACCGGAGGGCAAATATGCTGTCTGGTCCTGTTTTCTGCCGGAATCGGCCGTGTGCAGTGATGCCGCTGTCCAAAGTTCTGAAATTACAAAATTGCGTCTAGCGAGGAGCTAGCCGCGGTTCTGAAATTTCAGCCGGGAGCTCTCCAGGTGCTGAAGTTCAGCGCCAGCTGCCGCTGAACTTCAGCACCCAGCGTCAGGCAGCCGGATCCAATTTTCTGTCAGATCCAGAGCGATCCGGCACCCATAGCCTCCCATGTTAGGGGGCACCGGACCGCACCAGATTCGGGATGATCCGGTAGGATCCGATTTTGTCACATTTTTGCCCCAGACACAAAAACGCTGCAATCTGCGATTAGGTGTCCAGGGACAGAAAACGAAATCTGCCAAATTCTCCCTGACAGCAGAGAACCAGATGGCAGATCACTGCCATCCAGCTCCATAGGAATACAATGGGGCCAAAATTGGATCCGGGGCTGTCCGGTTCACACCGGACAGACCCGGATCCCTAAAACCATAGTGTGAAGCTGCCCTAAGGATATTTTCAAACAACTAAATTTGGATGTATTCTTAGTAAATTAATGACTTCTAGTTAACATCTACTTACCTTGGGTGACTATTTCCCATTTAAACCTGGTGCTTGTTGGCACACACAAAAGCCTTTTTAAAGAAAATAGGGAACTCCCAGTCACCGGCTTGATAAAATAGATTCTTGCTTTAGGATACGTTCACACGCTGTGTTTCACTAAGTTTTTGCAACGCTTTTTTGAGAATCCATAAAATGGATGCACTTTTACAAAAAAAGCGCATCACCATTCACACAGTGCACTTTTCAGGATGAGCCCAATATACAATGGAGGCAATAGATAAATGCATCCTCAAAAGTGCCAAAGAATTGACATGCTCATTCTTTTTGAGGATCCGCTTTCCAGGGAAAACAGATCTTCAAAAAGACGGAGCGTCTGAATGCTAAATTTGGACATGCATTGCCTTCACTGGGATGCCAAGTGGCACTGCATTTCACTGGAATGACAGATCCTCAAAAAAACTTTGCAAAAACGCAGCATGTGAACATAGCCTTATTGTTTCTTTATTTTAAAAGATGGTACAGGTCATATTGCATGCATTACAACTCACACGTTTTTGATGTTTCATATACAGGTATTTATTGATATGTCATAAATGAAATTTTAATATGTTTAATCTACTAAAGTTCTATAAATGATACAATTAATAATCTCGATCTCTATAATCACACTATGCATATTTTCATTACTGTGAACATGTAACATATAGATAAAAATTTACTTACCTGAAATTTTCATTTCCTGGAGTCCATAGGCAGCACAGAATTGGTTAAGACCTTAATCTCTAGTCGGAACTGAAGACATGTTAATTAGCAATACCGAATAATTAGCAAATTGACACCTCCTGTGTTCCCCCCGCCCGTCCCCTATAAAGGGGGGAAAGACACCACAAAACAGTTATAATTTACAAGCAATAACAGATTTTAATGGGAGGGAAGTCTGTGCTGCCTATGGACTCCTGGAAATGAAAATTTCGGGTAAGTAAATTTTTATCTTTCCTGGTTTTCCTCCAGTAGCAAGAAATGGGACTTAGTAAGCAATACCCTACTTAGGTTCGGGAATCGGTTTTGACACCTGTTGAAGAACTCTATGCCGAAGGCTGTGCCCGCAGATGTCTAGCCAGTAATGCTTCATGAATGTAGATGAAGATGACTATTTTGCAGCTCTACAGATGTGATCCAGTGCAACGTGTGTCCTTTGAGCCCATGAGGCAAATGGAGCGCGAGTAGAATGAGCTCTGACAACGATGGTTCCAGTTGATTAGTCACATAGGTTTCGCAGATCACAGGCCTGCGATGAAAAAAATACAAGTGAATTGAAAGCTGAAATTTATGTATTTTTTGGTGCAGATTAAAAAAAAATAATGAAAATTTTGTATCACGTCACGTTTTTTCGGAAATTGAAATTTAATTGTATTTTTAAAGCCTAGGAGTCGGCATTGTCGGTCATTATTTTCATGCATACAACAATGACCTCAATTGGGTTGCAACTTAATGTGCTAAATACATGGGCATCAGAGGTGCGTCGAATGAAATATTTAACAAATACAGCATAGGAAGAGATAGATTAGAGGGGGAAAAGATTGAAAGGTTAAGAAGAGATAGGATAGTAATGAAAAGGGATGGGGGAAGTATACTGGCTCACACAACAAAGTATAAATGAATATTAGATCAATTAATGGATAAACGGTCATTAATTCTGAAGTGTATTCACGGATGCCAGAGTTCTTTAAAGGATGTTTGGGTATGGTTTACACCTGCCACCACTTCGGCCATGTAATATAATTGGTCAATTTTCTCCAAAAGCTGTTGTCAAGATGGGATACAGGTCGATCTCCAGTAAGTGGGTATAAGTAATTTTGCTGCAGCTAATATGTTATGCGCCAAAACTGAGTCCTTCTTATATTCAGGCCAAATTGGGAAGTTTAACAGCGATATTCAGGGGATAGTATGACTGATAATCCAGTGATGTTCCTAATGAGTCTTTCAGTTAATCCCCAGAAGGGGTATAGACAATCATAGAAAAAGAATTGACAAATGCAGATAGCAGCACACCACCACAAATGAAATATAGAAATCAATGAAGCTTTATTAAAGACGGAACAAACACCATTAAAAACAGTTAAAACACATATACGGACCACAGTCCACAAAGGAACAGACCCCTGTAATTGTCAATTATATATCAACAAAACCAAGCACTTGTAGTTACATGCAGGATTGCACCCAAATAAATAATGCAGACAAGATATAAATGCATATATGATTATTGCAAAATCATTCTCATGTTTATCAACAATTGACCGCAAATTATGTCCAAAATGATTTGCAAGGGGGCATCACTGTAAATATATGACAGGCTGGTTAAGTGTCCCTGAGCAGTGGAGCGACAACCACTTATTTGATGTGGAATCCACAAAGGGCGCACAGCTGGGTGTACTACGACACCCAGATAAGACCGGCAACAACCCAGTAGTTGTGAGATCTCACAGAGAAATAGAGCCAAAGATGTATAAATAAGGCTGTGTCTCAACAGTGAGCCGTCTTATAAGAGTCTGTGCAGCCAGGATTTGTGATGCGCCTCCAGCCACCGGTATGTGGCCGGAGCGGTGTGGGAAGCTCTACCGTCCGGGGTCGTGATATATGAGAAGCAGGGAGCCCGAGACCCACGCGTATCGCCGCTATAAAGCGGCTTCGTCATCTTTGGCTCTATTTCTCTGTGAGATCTCACAACTACTGGGTTGTTGCCGGTCTTATCTGGGTGTCGTAGTACACCCAGCTGTGCGCCCTTTGTGGATTCCACATCAAATAAGTGGTTGTCGCTCCACTGCTCAGGGGACACTTAACCAGCCTGTCATATATTTACAGTGATGCCCCTTGCAAATCATTTTGGACATAATTTGCGGTCAATTGTTGATAAACATGAGAATGATTTTGCAATAATCATATATGCATTTATATCTTGTCTGCATTATTTATTTGGGTGCAATCCTGCATGTAACTACAAGTGCTTGGTTTTGTTGATATATAATTGACAATTACAGGGGTCTGTTCCTTTGTGGACTGTGGTCCGTATATGTGTTTTAACTGTTTTTAATGGTGTTTGTTCCGTCTTTAATAAAGCTTCATTGATTTCTATATTTCATTTGTGGTGGTGTGCTGCTATCTGCATTTGTCAATTCTTTTTCTATGATTGACTGTCCTTTTTGGTTGACAAAGCAGCACCCCTGACCCTTATTGGGTACAATATACATTCAGTAGTGCACCTTACTTTTTGTTTTGGCAGAAGGGGTATAGAGTCGTGCAGTCCCACCAAAGATGGAGATAGTTTCCATCTTCTTTTTCGCATCTCCAACACTTAGTCTGCGCATGTCCGTGACGGCAGCTGAGTCTTATACCATCAGAATACAATTTTAAAGGAATTTTCTTGTGTTTTAACGCAACTTGTTGGGCCATGTGAACATGCATGGATATTAAGGATTTACGATTGTGTGAATTGATAGCCTAAGTCCTTCTCCCACCGGGTAATGTATTCTTTTTTTAGGCAAACATCACTCATTAGGAGAGCCTGACATATTGTGGAAAGAACTTTGGTAGGTTTAAACCCATTAGCACAGAGAGTTTCATATTGTGTGAGCTTACAGGACAAGTTAGAGCAGAAATTTATCTTGTGAAGCATAGTCTTTAGGGAATTATAGTGAAGAAAATTATAGGTCGAGAGACCTGGGAATTTTTACATTTCTGGTAGTGAGAGGAGTTCCCCGTCATGTACCAACCGTTCTACAGAAATATTATTTAGCCGTCGGCTATGTTTTTCCCCTAGTTTACAGACTTACATGGGCCTCATTAGAATTTAATAAAGTGTTAGTAGGGGAGTTGAGGGGGAAATCAGAGCGTTATGAGTTTTTGAGCAAACCTTAAAGGGATCCTGTAACCTCCAAAAAGCCACCTAAGCTACAAAAACATATCCCTGCAGCGTCCTATCACTAAACTCACACTCCTTTTGTCTCCTAAAAACATCCTGTCACAGTAGATAAAAACGATTTTATACTCACTCATTAGGCATTATAATTAGCAGGGTCTATATTCTTTAGCCCTTAGGGCGTGATGTTTTGCAGGCTCCAGGATCCACCCTCTCTCTCTCTGTGCTGCTTTGCCTGTGCAGGCTTTGCCCTCCCCCTCTCTGTCACTCACAGATTCCAAATGATGTAGCCAGGGCTGTGGGGGGGTACTCGGTCACAGGGTCTGCTGAGTAGGCAGTCACAGGTGGACGGTATCCCGGTGCCGTGCCCTGGGGATCATTTGAAGGGGGATGAAGGAATTATTTACAGGGGAACGTGACGCCACCTGTAGTGTCCGGTAATTTGGTACCGGCGCTGCCAGCCGGCCACTGAGGTGATAGAGGGAGCAGCAAAGTGTGGTACAGCTCCCCACAGGTGGAGCTTTACCTCAGGGCAGCAAGAAAGGAAAATGATGAGGGAGGGCAGTGAAGGAGGATGATGGCGAATTTAGCTGCTAAACAGGCACACAGACACACAGAGATGATTGTTCCAGTACCTTTTTACTGGTGGTCTCACAACAGGTACAATCCAAAGTATAACCAGGTCCCTGGTGCAATTTAGGATGAACTCCTTGGAAGGATATGAGGCCTCCTTTATCTCTTTGCTCTGCCTTGAGGGATGAGTCCTGCCTGAGTCTGAACCCTTCTCTTCTCTATTAACTTAAACTAACAGTGAGGTCCTTCTGCGGGGTCCCGGTTCCTCCTGTGGCCCCTGGTCCTATGTTTGGTTAGTTTAAAGTCTATTTGTCACTATCCTCAGGGCTAAACTCCTCCTGAGACTGCTGGGCTTTTCACTGTGGCTCTGCAAGCCCACAGCATCGGACTCCAGTGTCCAGTTGTGCTAAAGGGGAATATATTCAGATCCCTTTTCTTGTTTCCTATCTCCTCTACTTGCCTCCGGTCCCTTCCCTAGGGTATGAACAGCTGACAATTGTCCCTTCTGGTCCTGGCCTACCGTATTTTTCGCTTTATAAGACACACCTGATTATAAGACGCACCCCCAAATTTGGTGAAGGAAAAGAGGAAAAAAATAATTTTTAATGTTAAATGGGGTCCGTCTTATAATGCCAGTGTCTATCTTATAATCAGTATAAATGTCCCTCATCCTGGTACATAACCCCCCCCATCCTGGTATCCCGGTATCTATGTCCCCCCATTCTGGTATATGTGTCTCTCATCCTGGCTTACATGTCATCATCCTGTATATATGCCCCCATCCTGCTACATATATCGCTCATCCTGGTATAGATGTCCTTCTTCCTGGTATATATGTCACCATCCTGTATATATGTCCCCATCCTTGTACATATGCCCCCATCCTTGTACATATACCCCCCATCCTGGTATATATACCCTCATTATGGCACACATGTCCTCATCCTGTAAATATGGTCCCAAATCCTGTTATATACCCCCATCCTGGAATACACATTCCCCCATCCTATCTATATGTTCCCCATCCTGTATATATGCCCTATGTCCCCCCATTCTGTATATATGCCCTATGTCCCCCCATCCTGTGTATATGCCCCCATCCCCATCCTGTATATTTGCCCTCATCCTGTTATGTCCCCCCATCTTCTTTATGTGCCCCCATCCCCTATATATGGCCTTACCGATGGTGGCAGGTTCTGGAGGGTGAGGGGCACAGGTGTAGGACCGGAGCTGTACAGAAATACTGGCAGCAGCGAGCGCTGGGCGCCGCCATGTTTGTTTGTGGGCGACTGCATTCACTATATGCAGCCGGCAACATAGACTTCAACAAAATGGCCACGCCCATAGAGGAGACCCGCGGCCAATTTGCAGTGTCTACCTCTACCGGCCGGCTGCACATACTGAATGCAGCTGCCCACAAAAAACATGGCGGCACCCAGCGCTCGCTGCCACCGGTTTTCCCCCACACCTACGGTCCTACACCCGTGCCCATCACCCTCCGGAACCTGCCCCCGGCACCCCCGCTTTTCACCTGCACCCCCCGGCCCGGTAATGTGGTGATATTAAATTTTACATTTTTTTTTTTTTACATTCTCTTTTTAAGACGCACCCCCGTTTCCCCCTACAGTTTGGGGGAAACAAAAGTGCGTCTTAAAAAGTGAAAAATACGGTATATCCTTTACCAGAGACCAGCAGCTCAGCCTCCTCCTTTCTTCCTCTCCTCTCTTCAACTAACTGCCAACTGTCTCCTGGGACTAACTGTCTCCTCATCTCAGCCTGGATCTTCTTAAAGGGGAACTGACCTAATGCAGCCACTAGAGCTCCCCCTTCAGGTCTGGAGTGGTAGATGTTGTGTGCTGAGCAAACCAAGGTGTCAGTCCTTCCTTGCACCAGTGTAACCTGTGGTAATCCCCTGCAGGGGTGCCACACAAAGCATTAGTCCTGCCTTCAGCTCCACATCACAGCAGCACAGACAGAGAGAGGCTGGATCCTGGAGCCTGCAAAACAACACGCCCTAAGGGCTAAAGAATATAGCCCCTGCTAATTATAATGCCTAATGAGTGGTTTCTAGATAATTAGAGGGCATTACCAATTGAAAGGGGATATTAATTTCTCATGTAAGCATTTGACTTATGTATTAATGATCATAATATTTCCTTTTTTCTATGGACTCTCTTGTTTTCCCATAGTCTATCCATTAATAAGGTACTCTGGCCAAAACGCGTTGGTTGCACCTTACTGTACATATGTCTGTTTATTCACAAAATGTTTAAAAATTATCTTGTACAAAGAATAGTTTTTACTATTTATTGATATTTTCTTGCATGCTTGACATTTTTTCTTTTTCCTGCTTATTTCTCAACCCGGACCAGGGTCTAGAGGCAATTATTTGTTACGGATTTTTTTTAATGGTATCAGAATAAAGGGGGCTGAATTCAAATGCACATCACAATTTTCTTATTTATATTTTTAAAATATTAATAAAAAACACATTTTACTTCCATTACTCTTCACAAATATTTGCTATGTAGCATTGGCAAATTAAATAAAATTGCCAAAAAATATATATAATCTTGCAGATGTGACGTGAAAAAATGTGGAAAAGCTCATGGGCTATATGAATACTTTTCCAAGGCACTGAAAGTATTGAATGCAAAATATTCTGTGCCTAAAGATATCCACAATCCTTCACAGAAATATCTATTCTTATAAATCATAGATGCAATAAGGAAAAGTGCTTGCACCAGAAAAATCCATCAAGTGAGATACTGATTTGACCTCCACATTCTCTGCAATTGCCAACCTTCGCTTCTTTGCTCTAAATTTAATAAAACATTTGAAGCCAAGAACAAAATATAGTGCACCCTCCTAACACTTTATTAGTTTACCATTTCCTTTCCTTGCCGATTGTTGACATCGTATAAATAATAGCAGTTAGAATCTAAGAATAATACTGCATTTCTGGAGAGAAGAAGCCTAAATAAATCATTCACCACAAACTGTGCCTTGTACACAAGAGGACCCAGGGTGCTGTTTCATATTTTATGGGAATGTTAAGTTCATTAAATATGTAAGTATTCTTATTTATTTCAGAAACAAATGAAATGATAGCTGTTCCTCAGCCAAAAAACAGTAGTGGTGCCACATCTGTAATGATGATGATATTGGTGTCACCAACAGTGAGTAATTTGCAGCAGTGTGTGGAACAAAAAGAGTCTGGGGACACTGCCAAAAATGCAAACGAACTGTATTATTTCGTTATCCATAGAAAAAAAATATTTCTTGTAGTCAATGAGAAGAAACCATGCCCTTCATAAAACGTACCTGTGCAATGCACATCGAAATATTATACATATGTTTGAAACCAGATGTTTACATACACTATAAAAAGACACATATACATGGTTTTCTCTATCTGTCATGAAATCAGAATGAACCTTTCCTGTTTTAGGTCAATTAGGATCATCATCATTATTAATATTTGCCATATGCCAGAATAATGAGAAAGTAAGTATTAATGCATTTTTATTTCTTTCTGCCAAGTCACAAGTTTAGATACACTATGATTCCTATACCTTTAAAAATTTGGGACAGCCCATATGATGATGTCATGTGTTTGGAAGCTTCTGATCAGATCAGCTGACCTTGCACATCACTCACTGCCAGCGCAGATGCAGAAGTGAATGGAAGCCTGGGAATATGGACCAGAGGAATCAATCAGCGGAGACACAATAACATGATCCGTGTCTGTCTGTCTGTATTTGGCATCTTTTGGACATCTTTAACTCCTTAACGACACAGGACATTGTACAACGTCCTGGGTTTCTGGTCGTTCCCGACACAGGATGTTGTACAACGTTCTGGCATGTTTGAGCTGCTGCAGCTCCTGTGAGCCGGGTCACTCAGGTGTGTCAGTTGCTGTTGCTCTGTGACAACCTGTAGTTGACCCCACAGGGGGTGGATTAACCCCCCTGTGCTCAGGACCCCTCCAATCGGCAGTGTAAAAGGGAAACTGCCGATCGGAGCGAATCATGGGGATTCACCCCTCTAGATCTGATTGGAGCTCTCCAATCAGATCTGGAGGGGCGGATCGGCAGGTGCCCTCCTCCTCCTCCCGCTCCAGAACACATTAGGGCCCCCCTTGTCTCCCATCCTCCCCCGCCCCTCCAATCATACTTATCTGCCGGCGGGACGCACCACCGGTGCACCCGCCGGGCATCCTCTCCTGCTCCCCGCCCCCTTCCTCCTCCATCCACCCATGTGTCCTGTCCCCTCTCCCTTCAGCCACAATGTAATACTATTGTATAGGTTTTGAGGAGTCTGATCGCTTAAGGGCAATGAAGAGCAGAGACGGGTTCTTGGGTGCAAAGTATTTATAAACACACAGCAAAACAAGCTGAACTTAGTACACAGCAAAAGCACACAACATAACACAACCCCAGTATATATATCGTTGAGCACCGTCCTTATGGAAGCAGTCCGAAAAACCAATAGTCCAAAGCATGTAAATCCGGATGCATGTAGTCCATAGCACAAGTCCTTGACCGGACGAATATAGTCCGTGGCAAAAGGTCCCCACACCCGGATGACGGGGCAACACGTTCACAACACAGTTCCAAGGAGGTAATGAAACACAAGTTCCAAAAAGCACACAGTACATACGGTAATGACCGGGAGGTTGCTTACAAACTTGAACGTCCGAGCCTGAAAATAAAGCAGCGGAACCAGAAGCACGATGTAAGAAGCTGTAGGGTGAACCGAGATCTCACAGAGCTCCAGGGAAGTGAGTGGACCAAGGAAAACAGCTGAGTAGGAGCAAACCAGGAACCAGTATACTCAAGCAATTAATGCTCACCTGAGCCAGGTCTTTATGTAAACGAGACAGGAAGAAGGGCAAACAAAACAATGATCTCCATGCTGACTGAGGGCAAAATGGTCAAACGGCAGGCCGGAAAATCTGGAATACTGACACACTCCTGTGTCCTGTCCCTCTCCCTCCAGCCACTCCTGTGTCCGGCTTGCGCCCCCCCGCCTCTTCACCATCCATCCAGCCGCCCTCCTCCCTCTGTAATGTATGCCGGCAGGCTCATGGACCCGCCAGTCATCCTCTCCTGTGCCCCCGCCCCCTTCCTCCTCCAGCACCCCTGCGTCCTGTCCCCCCTCCCTCCATCCCCCACTGTGTCCAGCTTGCCCCCTGCGTTCCCACCGTCCACCCGCCCTTCTCCTGTATTGCATCTGCCAAAGGGCCCATGCACCCGCCAGTCAGCCTGCATAGCCCCATCCACTCTGCTCATCCCCAATCCTTTCCCTGCTCACCCCCCCTTCCTAGCCCCCCACCTCTAGACCTACTCACCTATTCACCAACCGCCTGTCGGCCTCCCCTGCAGCTCCGGTGTGACTCCTCATCGGTGGGTAAGTATGAATGAATGAATGGATGAATGCATGAATGAATAGATGGATAGATGGGTGAATGGATGGTGCATGGATTGATGTGTGCGTGCGTGGATGTGTGCGCGCGTGGATGTGCGTGCGTGGATGTGTGCGTTCGTGGATGTGCGTGCATGGATGCATGCATGGATGTGGATGTGCGTGCGTAGATGTGTGTGTGCGTGCGTGGATGTGTGCATGCATGGATGTCACCGTGTGTGGATGTCAGCGTGCATGGATGCGTGCGTGGATGTGCGTCCGTGGATGTGTGCGTGCGTGGATGTCAGCGTGCATGGATGTGCGTGCGTGGATGTGGAAGTGCGTGGATGTGTGCGTGCGTAAATGTGTGTGTGTGTGGGTGTCACCGTGCGTGGATGTCAGCGTGTGTGGATGTGCGTCCGTGGAAGTGTTTGTGCGTGGATGTCAGCATGCGTGGATGTGCGTGCGTGGATGTTTGCATGGAAGTGCATGGATGTTTGCGTGCGTGGATGTGGAAGTGCGTGGACGTGTGCGTGTGTGGATGTGCGTGCGTGGATTGTGCATGCGTGGGTGTCACCGTGCATGGATGTCAGCGTGCGTGGATGTGCGTCCGTGGAAGTGTGCGTGCGTGGATGTCAGCGTGTGTGGATGTGCATGCGTGGATGTGTGTGTGCGTGTATGCGTGTGTGCATGGAAGTTCATGGATGTGTGTGTGCGTGGATGTCACAGTGTGTGGATGTCAGCATGCGTGGATGCATGCGTGGATGTGCGTCCGTGGATGTGTGCGTGCGTGGATGTCAGCGTGCATGGATGTGGAAGTGCGTGGATGTGTGCATACGTGGATGTGTGCATGTGTGGGTGTCACCGTGTGTGGATGTCAGCGTGTGTGGATGTGCGTCCGTGGAAGTGTGCGTGCGTGGATGTCAGCGTGCGTGGATGTGTGCGTGCATGGAAGTGCGTAGATGTGTGTGCATGGATGTGGAAGTGCGTGGATGTGTGCGTGTGCATGCATGGATGTGTGCGTGTGTGGGTGTCACCGTGCGTCGATGTCAGCTTGCGTGGATGTGCGTCCGTGGAAGTGTGCGTGCGTAGATGTGCGAGCGTGGATGTGTGTGTGCGTGGAAGTGCGTGGATGTGTGCGTGGATGTGTGTGCGTGGATGTGTGCATGCGTGGATGTGTGCGTGCATGGATGTGTGCGTGTGTGGAAGTCAGCGTGCGTGGATGTGTGCGTGGATGTGCGTCCGTGGATGTGTGCGTGCATGGATATGTGCGTGTGTGGATGTCACCGTGCGTGGATGTCAGCGTGCAAGGATGCGTGCGTGGATGTGGAAGTGCGTGGATGTGTGCGTGGATGTGTGTGCGTGGATGTGTGCATGCGTGGATGTGTGCGTGCATGGATGTGTGCGTGTGTGGAAGTCAGCGTGCGTGGATGTGTGCGTGGATGTGCGTCAGTGGATGTGTGCGTGCATGGATATGTGCGTGTGTGGATGTCACCGTACGTGGATGTCAGCGTGCAAGGATGCATGCATGGATGTGCGTCCGTGGATGTGTGCGTGCGTGGATGTGCGTGGATGTGTGCATGCGTGGAAGTGCGTGGATGTCAGCGTGCATGGATGCATGCGTGGATGTCAGCGTGCATGGATGCGTGCGTGGATGTGCGTCCATGGATGTGTGCGTGCGTGGATGTCAGTGTGCATGAATGCGTATGTGGATGTGTGCGTGCGTGGAAGTGCGTGAATGTCAGCGTGCATGGATGCGTGCGTGGATGTCAGTGTGCAAGGATTCGTGCGTGGATGTGCGTCCGTGGATGTGTGCGTGCGTGGATGTGCGTGCGTGGATGTGTGCGTGCATGGAAGTGCGTGGATGTGTGCGTGGATGTCAGCGTGCATGGATGTGTGCGTGGATGTCAGCGTGCATGGATGCGTGCGTGGATGTGCGTCCATGGATGTGTGCGTGCGTGGATGTCAGTGTGCGTGGATGCGTATGTGGATGTGTGCGTGCGTGGATGTGCGTGCGTGGATGTGTGCATGCGTGGACGCGTGTGTGAATGTGTGCATGCGTGGATGATGGGTGCATGGGTGGATGGATGGGAGCAACAAGGGATCAAGCGTCCTCTTGTTGCAGTTTCTGGGATTATAGTCATGCTGCACTGTATGACAGATCATTGCCATACAGTGCACCATAAGTCTGACCCCAAAGACTGTAGGAAGAGGACGCTTGATCCCTTGCTGCAGTCTCTGGATTGAGCAGAGGCGATCGAGCGTCGTGGGACCTTCGTTGTGGACTACGTCGGAGGTGATCAAGTGTCGTGGGACCTTCGTTGTGGACTACGTCGGATCCTTATATCAGCGTGCGTGGATGCATGCGTGGATGTACGTCCGTCGATGTGTGCGTGCGTGGATGTCAGCGTGCGTGGATGTGGAAGTGCGTGGATGTGTGCGTGGATGTGTGTGCGTGGATGTGTGCATGCGTGGATGTGTGCGTGCATGGATGTGTGTGTGTGTGGAAGTCAGCGTGCGTGGATGTGTGCATGGATGTGCGTCCGTGGATGTGTGCGTGCATGGATATGTGCGTGTGTGGATGTCACCGTACGTGGATGTCAGTGTGCAAGGATGCGTGCGTGGATGTGCGTCCGTGTATGTGTGCGTGCGTGGATGTGCGTGCATGGATGTGTGCGTGCGTGGAAGTGCGTGGATGTCAGCGTGCATGGATGCGTGCGTGGATGTCAGCGTGTATGGATGCGTGCGTGGATGTGCGTCCATGGATGTGTGCGTGCGTGGATGTCAGTGTGCGTGAATGCGTATGTGGATGTGTGCGTGCGTGGATGTGCGTGCATGGATGTGTGCATGAGTGGACACGTGTGTGAATGTGTGCATGCGTGGATGATGGGTGCATAGGTGGATGGATGGGAGCAACAAGGGATCAAGCGTCCTCTTGTTGTAGTCTCTGGGATTATAGTCATGCTGCACTGTATGACAGATCATTGCCATACAGTGCACCATAACTCTGACCCCAGAGACTGTAGGAAGAGGACACTTGATCCCTTGCTGCAGTCTCTGGATTGAGCAGAGGCGATCGAGCATCGTGGGACCTTCGTTGTGGACTACGTCGGAGGCGATCAAGCGTCATGGGACCTTCATTGTGGACTATGTCGGATCTTTATAATAAAGATGGAGTCCGAATTTCGTTTGTGCTTTTTTTCAAATAAAAAGATTTTTCTCTGGTGTATTTTTTTGACTATTTACTAGAGATTCCTAATGGCCGGGTCTAACATTGGACCAACATTATGAATCTCGGGCTTAGTGCCAGCTGCCAATAAAAAAGCTGGCATTAACCCCTTTATTACCCAGTTTGCCACCGGCACCAGGGCAACTGGAAGAGTCTGGGTACAGCTCCAGAAAATGGCGCTTCAATAAATGCGCCATTTTCTGGGGCGGCTGCGGGCTGCAATTCACAGCATGGGGGGCCCAGAAAGATTTGGCCTCTCCATGCTGCGGATTCCAGCCCCCAGCTGCCTAGTTGTACCTGGCTGGACCAAAAATATGGCGGAGCCCCACGTCATTTTTTTTTTCTAGATATAGTTCTAGAAATAAAAAAAAATGGGCTTTGCTGTATTTTTGGTTGCCAGCCAGGTAGAACGAGGTAGCTGGGGGTTGGTGGCAGTCAGTAGCTGCCAAGTTGTACCTGGCTGGACCAAAAAATATGGCGGAGCCCCACGTCTTTTTTTTTCTAGAATTAGTTCTAGAAATAAAGCACTATTCCCTTCCCTGTTCCTTTACTTATGTGCACTTTGAACCCCCAAGTGCTTCACAAATTAATCCATAAAAATGAAAAAGGAAGATTTTTGTGGAAAAAAAAAAGTACTTTTTCACAATTACGGATCAATTTGTGAAGCACCTGCGGGGTTCAAAGTGCTCACCACCCATCTAGATATCTTCCCTGGGGGGTCTAGTTTCCAAAATGGGGTCACTTATGAGGGAGCTACAATGTTTAGGCACACAGGGGCTCTCTAAACGCGACATGGTGTCCGCTAACAATTTTAATGGAAAATTAGCTCAAATTGTTAGCGGACACCATGTTGCGTTTGGAGAACCCCTGTGTGCCTAAACATTGGAGCTCCCCCATAAGTGACCCCATTTTGGAAACTAAACCCCCCAAGGAACGCATCTAGATGCATTGTGAACACTTTGAACCCCCAAGTGCTTCACAAATTGATCCACAAAAATGAAAAAATATTTTTTTTGTGGAAAAAAATGTACTTTTTCATTTTTACGGATCAATTTGTGAAGCACCTGGGGTTCAAAGTGGTCTCTATGCATCTAGATAAGTTCTTTTGGGGGGTCTAGTTTCCAAAATTGGGTAACTTGTGGGGGAGCTCCAATGTTTAGGCACACAGGAGCTCTCCAAACACGACATGGTGTCCGCTAACAATTTGTCTGAAAAATCAGCTCAAATTGCTAGCGGACACCATGTCGCATTTGAAGAGCCCCTGTGTGCCTAAACATTGGAGCTTCCCCACAAGTGACCCCATTTTGGAAACTAAAGCCCCCAGGGAACTTATCTAGATGGGTGGTGAGCATTTTGAACCCCCAGACGCTTCACAAATTGATATGTAAACATGAGAAAGTACTTATTTTTCCACCAAAAAATAATTTTTTCATTTTTGCGGATCAATTTGTGAAGCTCCTGGGGGTTCAAAGTGCTCACTGTGCATCTAGATACGTTCTTTGGGAGGTCTAGTTTCCAAAATGGGGTCAGTTGTGGGGAGCTCGTAAGTTTAGGCACACAGGAGCTCTCCAAACACAACATGGTGTTCGCTAACAATTTGTCTGAAAAATCAGCTCAAATTGTTAGCGGACACCATGTCGCATTTGGAGAGCCCCTGTGTGCCTAAACATTGGAGCTCCCCCACATGTGACCCCATTTTGGAAACTAGAGCCCCAGGGAACTTATCTAGATGGGTGGTGAGCATTTTGAACCCCCAGGTGCTTCACAAATTGATCTGTAAAAATGATCAAGTCCTTTTTTTTCACAAAAATGTTCTTTTAGCCTAAATGTTTTCATTTTCACATGGGGAACAGGATCAAATGGATCCTAAAAATAGTTGGACAATTTCTCCTGAGTATACTGATACCTCATATGTGGTCATAAACCACTGTTTGGGCGTATGGCAGGGCTCAGAAGGGAAGTAGAGCCATTTGACTTTTTTAATCAAAAATTAGCTCCAAAAGTCAATTTGCGCTCCTTCCCTTCTGAGCCCTGCCGTGCGCCCAAACAGTGGTTTATGACCACATAAAAGGTATTGGTATACTCAGGAGAAATTGCCCAACAAATTTTAGGATCCATTTTATCCTGCTGCCCATGTGAAAATGAAAGAATTGAGGCTATAAGAACATTTTTGTTGGAAAAATTAAAATGCCCATTTTTTCCTTCCATGTTGCTTTAGTTCCTGTGATGCATCTGAAGGGTTAATAATCTTCTTGAATGTAGTTTTGAGTAGCTTGAGGGGTGCAGTTTTTGGAATGCTGTCACCTTTGGGTGTTTTCTGTCATGTACGCCCCTTAAAGGGACTTCAAATGTGATGTGGTCACAAAAAAAAATGGTTTTGTAAATTTTGCTTGAAAAATGAACTTTGAACCCTTATAACTTCCTACCAAAAAAAAATATTTTTACCAAAATTGTGCTAATGTAAAGTAGACATGTGGGAAATGTTATTTATTAACTATTTTGTGTCACATAACTCTCTGGTTTTGCAGAATAAAAATTCACAATTTGAAAATAATCACAATTCTCAAATAATCGCAAAAATTATCGACCTAACTTTAATACTAACATGAAGCCCAATATGTCACCAAAAAACAGTCTCAGAATCACTAGGATCCGTTGAAGCGTTCCAGAGATATAACCTCATAAAGGGACACTGGTCAGAATTGACAAAAATGGCCTGGTCATTAGGGTCAAAATAGGCCCGGGGGTGAAGGGGTTAAAGTTGTTTTGAATATGTTTAAAGTTGCCTGCCTTTGATTTCAATGCTGTTCAGAAAATTCAATGAACATTTGTAGAATAATTTGTCAAAAAATCCACATTTTGCGAACAAATCCGAATTCGAACACTCAGGTGCTTGCTCATCTCTAGTGCTGATAGAGTTAAATTACTTTTAAAAGGGCTAGATTTTTTGTGCACAGGTAAACAGATGGGTGGGATTCCTTTTCACCGTACCTCCACCTCAGGGTGTGGTCCAGCAGGATAAGGCAAAACCTCTGGTTTAAGTTGATGTTCCATGTTTTGTATATATAATAATAATAATAATAATATTTATTAATTTATATAGTGCTATTAATTCCGTAGCACTTTACATACATCAGTATTATTGTCCCTAGTGAGGCTCATAATCTAAATATCATATCTGCATGTCTTTGAAATGTGGTAGGAAACTGGAGTGCCCAGAGGAAACCCACTCAAACACAGGAGAACATACAAACTACTTACAGATGTTGTCCTAGGTGGATATGAACCCAGGATCCCAGCGCTGCAAGGCTGCAGTGCTAACCACTGAGTAAGGAGCAGACCTCCACCTTGATACTCTGATTGAGCAGAGAGGAACCCCAAACCTTAATGGGTGAAACCCACAATTATATGCACTGTGTTTCTGTTCTTTTGTTTTCTTTTGTGCCATTAAATCTTTCCTTGTTTAGTTTGCTTTCTTTTAAGGCTAGTTTAATAAAGCAGTTGAAGAGTTAAAGAGAACCTGTCAAGTCCCTTGTGCACCCAAAACCAAAACCAGTTCTGGTGCATATCTAAAATCCTTTTCAAGTAGTTTAAGTATCTAGCAGCATACACAAACAGATCTTTAGAAAACATATTTCTAAAGATTGTTTATGATATGGTAATGTAGCATTTCCACTGACTAACCAGCCCACAAAGCATGTTATTTCGCCCCTGTGGGATAATAAGATGCTATTGTCGGGCAGCACAAGGGTCTGGGGACTCTAATCTCGGTGGTTGGGTGCAGGGATGTCACGGGTGGTCGGTGCCCGAGTCTGTGCCATTGAAGTGACAATAAAAAGGGTATTTACAGGGATAAAAGTTTATAAATAGATTAATACGCCACCTGTAGATCTGGTGATGGCACCAGCGCTGCTGCATACCTCCAGGGAGGGGATGGATGGCAGCAGGGTGTTGTAGCTCCCTACAGGTAGAGCAGGGTCCCCCGGGGCAGTGTAGTGTAGAATGGTGGACTGGCAGCGCAGTCTCTGCTGTGAGACTGGAATGTCATAGTCAACCATGAAGAAACAAAGACACTTGCTTGCTCTGCATGGGTCTTTACTCTGGTAATCTGCAGTTTACAAACTATGCAGTTGTTACAGCCAGGGAGGTAGACCCGGTGGTCCTGGCGGAGGCAATGTCTGTCTGAAGCTCCAGCTATGTCCCTTCTTCTTTCTTCCACTGTCCTATCTCTGCGCACTCCTTCTTCCTTGTTCTGCCCTGCATGAATCCCGCCAGTTGGAAAAAATTTTTTTTTCTGGTTTGAATTCAAGCGCTACCAGAGGGATCACAGGGATGGCAAATTATTCCAAAATAATTTCTTCTTTTATTACGCGTTTCGGCTTAACATATAACAAGCCTTCATCAGATAAAATCATAGACATTATAAAAACATACTCTTATATACAGAATCATAAGGGATCTTTTCCTCTTTTCCACTAATTGGTTAATTAGTTGCATATGCAGACCTCACTTGATGAGTATACTGAGGTCACATTATACTCTAGCTAACAGTTTAGCACAATTTCTTATTCTTGAAAGTGGCTTATTTATAGTAGCTACTATTCAAGGAGATAATTTCTATATCTATAAATAAGTTACAAAAACTTCATAAAAATTGGGATGTATAAAAGTTAAAAAATTGGTAAAAAAATATTTTTCCTGAAAAATATAAAACTATCTTTCCTTGTTTCTTTTTCATAAAAGATATATTTATATATATGTGTGAGGATGAATTGAATAGACAGATAAAAAGCAGATAAAAAAGGATATCACAGTTTTAAACTATTCTGAGGACATTTTATATATAATTGCTTTGAGGGAAAATAATTATTTTATTCAAAAAAAAAAAACATATATGTTTCAGGATCATCGGTTATTCAAGTCTGCTTAACTACTTTAATTTTTTTCTCTAGCATCACTATTTCATGTGATGTTTCTGGGAATGGAACTCACAGGTTGTTGCATACTGCGATCCTATGTTCCTATCCATAAACCCCCTTAGCTACTAAAGGTTCAGACATCAGGTTGTCTATATATGTCTCCTCCTTTTGCTCTCATTAAGGCGGCCGTCACACGGTTCAATATTGCGAACGATATCGTTTAAGCGATCTGCTTTTTGATCGCTTAAGCGATATCGTTTGTGAATCGCTGCGTGCAATCAAGCGATTTTACAATGTAAAATCGCTTGATCGTGACATCGCAGATTGGTGAGCAGGACCTCATATCTAGCGATAAACGCTTGAACAATCTGCTTCATCGTGGTGTGTGACACCACGATGAACGATCTCCCAGCGGCAGAGCCTATGCTGGGAGATGGTATCTATGGTAAACGTCGGGTTACTAAGCGCCGCACGGCGCCTAGTAACCCGATGTGTACAATAGTTACCAGCGATCTCGCTGGCCCACATCGCTGGTGAGTCTGTCTGTGTGACAGCTCACCAGCGATGTGAGCGATATTGTTAGCGATCGCGCGTGCACGTGATCGCTAACAATATCGCTCACGATATTGATGAGTGTGACGGCCGCCTATGGAAGAGGAATTGTTTGCTATTAGGATGTTCCTATTTGTGGAGCGGAGGGAGGTTAGTTCAGAGGAGAGGCATACTAAAATTGTATCACATTCATTCTCCTTTCTCTCATACCCTTATCCTATACAGTCTCATCATATTTTTGTATAAAAAAATTGACCATTATCCATTACGAGGAGATACGATTATACTTATTTGTTAACATATCCATATTAGACATTTTCCAGTTTATCGTTGAGGCCATCTGGATACAAAGTTCGTAATCTGTACATCCAGAAGGCCTCTTTCCTATTTAATAGCTGTATCCTGTTCGGAGTATCCATGGGAATCTGCTCAACTGGAATTAAGGAAATATTATATAAGAGTATGTTTTTTATAATGTCTGTGATTTTATCTGATGAAGGCTTGTTATATGTTAAGCCGAAACTCGTAATAAAAGAAGAAATTATTTTGGAATAATTTGCCATCCCTGTGATCCCTCTGGTAGCGCTTGAATTCAAACCAGAAAAAAAAATTTTTTCCTGCACTTCAACACGAGCCTCCCTCTGGGCGACTTGCTTCTCTGGGAACAGGCAGCAGGCCAGGAGATCCAGGAAATATCCCTCTTTAGGATTATATGCAAACTGCACAAGACACCAGAAAGGTGAGCACAATACCTAAGAGCAACTGTTGCTACTAATATACTGCACTTAGATCTGCGCCTTCTCTTTTCTCCTCTATCCCTAGTCTTGCTGACCTCACAGTCTTTGAAGACACTATTTGACTTTACCAGGCCAGTTGGGTGATATGAGATAGCCTTCTTCTCGCTAAGGGGCTCAACCCGGTTTGGTGCTTCTGGTGGGGACCGTACGTATGTCGGGCGGATCGTGCTCCTATGAAGCACTTGATCATACCAGTATTTGCAGCTCAAGGATGGACCTCTGCACTGCTTTGGAGCCGGTACCCCGCTTTGGACTGGGCCAGGGTGTTCAATCACCCTCTGTCTGCCCCTCTCTGTCTGGGTCACCAGGTTGAGGTGCCCTCCCCGTTACTTCTCCTTCTTCTCTCACTCTTCTCAACTCTGCTCACTGTCTCTCCTGCTCTTCCAGGTTCTCTCTTCCCACTCTTTTCCCACTCACTATATACCCTAGCTCCCCTCCCACCGGGACCGGTTACCCTGGTAACGGGCTGTCCAATTGGCCCCCTGTCTCTAGGTGTATGTATGTTTTTGGGAGCTTCAGACTTCCATTACTCCCTACCAGGACAAGAATACTGCACCTTCTATTCGGGGTGCAGTACTATTTTGTAGCGCGCTGACCAATGGGGCGCTACGCTATGCATAGCATCGTGTGGCTGTGTATTACCATTATATAGTGTGTGCTGCATTTCGATCATGTGCACTGTACAGCCAGATGTTTTGTATCCAGGTTTAAAATAAAAAAAAGGACAAATTGGACATAATTCATTAAAAAAAAACACAAAAATGGGCCAAAGATGTTGTCACCTTTCCAAAATTGTGGGTAAACAAGTGATGTTTCAAGCATGTGATGCTCAGTCAAACTCACTATGAAAATCACATCTTAAACCAAATAAAAAAGGGAGGTGTTGACTCAATCTTTGCATTGTATGTCTGTGTGTGCCACCCTAAGCATAGAGAAAAAGACAGAGGAGAAGAGAACTGTCTGAGGTCTTGAAAACAAAAATTGTTGAAAAATATCAACAATTTCAAGGTTACAAATCCATCTCCAGAGGTCTTGTTGTTTCTTTGTCCATGGTATAAAACATAATCAAGAAGTTTACAACCCATGGCACTGTAGCCAATCTCCCTGGACATAGATGGCAGACAAAAAGTGATGAAAAGTTGCAGCACAGAAATGTCTGGATGGTGGCTAAGCAGTCCCAATCAAGTTCCAAAGAAATTCAAAGGTCCTGCAAGCTCAGTGTGCATCAGTGTCAGTGTGGTGAAAAAGGATATGGATGGAGGTGAGCATTTGAATTTGGGAGCACACATTTTGCTGGCTTTCTTTTTGGTGGGGCAAGGAGTCATAGCACTTTTCCAGAGCCTTTGTTCTACAAGTAACGTGAAAGGCCCCTTTATTTCTATTAACAGATTATGGACATTTGTGGGGACTTATTTTTATGTGGGTTGAGTTGAATGTTAGTGACAATATGGGTACAGAACATTTTGGATCAGTTTAAATTTATTCTGTGCTCTATGCTGAGCACTTACATACATTCGTATTTGCAGATACATCTCTGGTTTAAGGACATAAAAATTCAAAGTTTGAAAATTTTTGACATATTTCAGATTTTTTCACAAGTAAACACAAAAAGCATTCCAGATTGATTTTATCACAAAGAGACACTTGTCAGAATTTTAAAAAATGGCCTGTCATGAAGGTGACAATAATAAAACTTTCTTTTTGCAAACTTCTGAATTTTTTTCATGACTTAAATAAAAGTAAATGTATACATGTTTGGCATCTCGTACTGACCTGAGCCTATGTGTGGGCTCCTGTTGCCTCTAGGGGGCTCTGCGCAGGCTCCTGCTACCTCCAGGAGACTATGTGTGGACTCCTGCTGCCTTCAGGGAGATATGTGTGGGCCCCTGCTGCCTCCAGGGGGCTATGTGTGGGCTCCTGATGCCTCCAATGGCTATGTGTAGGCTGCTGATGTCTCCAGGGGGCTACATGCGGGCAGCTCCTGCCTCCAGAGGGCTGTTTGTGGGCTGCTGCTCAGCCAAGGGGCTCTGTGTGGGCACTTGCTGCAGCCAGGGGTCTATTGTGTGGGCTCCTGCTGTATGTAGGAGCTATGTTAAATTAATTTACCATCCCTGCTTTATTAAGTATAGCACTATGTTATATATAGCAATGTACATAAGGGGGAAAAAATGTGCAGCGCGCTGTGCATTCCACAGTTATTCTTCTTTTCTCCTTTTACAAATGTGCACTTATGTGCTAATCATGCAACCTACATGATCTATGAAATGATGATCATGTGCTATGTCATATGGTACTTTGGGTTGGCGGGGCCCTTGCCTTCTAAACAGCCCTGGGCCCTGCCTACCCTTACTCTGCCCCTAATTTTAAGAGATCATTGACTTTACTCATTATGAAATGTTTCTTGTGTGTCACATTAGTAATGAGACATCTTTTTTATAGGCCATCAGTTGAACCAGCTGATATTATTTTTCACCAAGTGGCAGAATTGATTTCTAATTATTGATAGATTTCAGCTGGTGTCATGTTTTCTCAAGGCTATTTGGACCTATCTTTCTTCATCTATTCAATCCTTTTCCCTGTGTCATTACTCATTATTATGCATAACTTACTTTATGGACATCTATGGTTTTATTTCTTTACCTGTATGGGTTACATGGGTTCTCACCAACATCTGTAGAGAAATTCATGTCAATAGCACCTTTAGAAATATATTTACTTAGGAAAATGGTGAAATGTTCAATACTTACTTCACCTGCTCTATTATGAAAATATTCAACAGAATATTGAATCTAAAAAGTGGTGTAAATGAGATGCAAATAAATTTGTTTTCTTGATTGTTAGGTGTACACTGGAGCAAACTATATTAATTGTGGATATGCTGCTTGAATGCCTGCGGAGGATCTTCCATGCAAATATCACCCTGTATAAAGGGCAATAAATACTGTATATACTCGTGTATAAGCCGACCCGTGTATAAGCCGACCCCCCTACTTTTGCCCCCAAAATCTGGGAAAACCTATTGACTCGTGTATAAGCCGAGGGTGGACCCCAGCACAGGTATATAGGCCCCAGCAGTGTGGTATACAGCAGCCTCCCCAGTGGTATATACAGCCCCAGTGGTAGTATCCAGCAGCCCCAGAGGTATATACAGCCCCAGTGGCAGTATCCAGCAGCCCCAGAAGTACATACAGCCCCAGTGGTAGTATACAGTAGCCCCAGAGGTATATACAGCCCCAGTGGTAGCATACAGTAGCCCCAGATGTATATACAGCCCCAGTGGTAGTATACAGTAGCCCCAGGGGTATATACAGCCCCAGTGGTAGTATACAGTAGCCCCAGAGGTATATACAGCCCCAGTGGTTGTATCCAGCAGCCCCAGAAGTATATACAGCCCCAGTGGTAGTATACAGCAGCCCCAGTGGTATATACTGCCCCAGTGGTAGTATACAGTAGCCCCAGGGGTATATACAGCCCCAGTGGTAGTATACAGTAGCCCCAGGGGTATATACAGCCCCAGTGGTAGTATACAGTAGCCCCAGAGGTATATACAGCCCCAGTGGTAGTATACAGTAGCCCCAGGGGTATATACAGCCCCAGTGGTAGTATACAGTAGCCCCAGAGGTATATACAGCCCCAGTGGTAGTATCCAGCAGCCCCAGAGGTATATACAGCCCCAGTGGCAGTATCCAGCAGCCCCAGAAGTATATACAGCCCCAGTGGTAGTATACAGTAGCCCCAGAGGTATATACAGCCCCAGTGGTAGTATACAGTAGCCCCAGAGGTATATACAGCCCCAGTGGTAGTATACAGTAGCCCCAGGGGTATATACAGCCCCAGTGGCAGTATCCAGCAGCCCCAGAAGTATATACAGCCCCAGTGGTAGCATACAGTAGCCCCAGATGTATATACAGCCCCAGTGGTAGTATACAGTAGCCCCAGGGGTATATACAGCCCCAGTGGTAGTATACAGTAGCCCCAGAGGTATATACAGCCCCAGTGGTTGTATCCAGCAGCCCCAGAAGTATATACAGCCCCAGTGGTAGTATACAGCAGCCCCAGTGGTATATACTGCCCCAGTGGTAGTATACAGTAGCCCCAGGGGTATATACAGCCCCAGTGGTAGTATACAGTAGCCCCAGAGGTATATACAGCCCCAGTGGTAGTATACAGCAGCCCCAGAGGTATATACAGCCCCAGTGGTAGTATACAGCAGCCCCAGTGGTATATACAGCCCCAGTGGTAGTATACAGCAGCCCCAGAGGTATATACAGCAGCCCCAGTGGTATGGCTTATATTGGCAGCCAGCCTACTTACATACACATACCCATACATACACACATATACACACACACACACACACACACACACATATACACATATATACACATACACACACACATACACACAGCTTCCTACCTTGTCCTCCCGTTCTGCAGTGCCTTCCGGTGTCCTCCGTGCTCCGTTCCCGGTCTGCTGGGCCTTGTGGTTCCTCCTGCTTCGGTTCCATCATCGGTGCTGGGGCTGCCATCTTGCTTATTCGCTCCGCCCCCGGCCAGTGATGTCAGAGCAGGCCGCGCTGTGATTGGCTAGCACCCGTGACACGTGACAACAACATACTAATACAAACATTTTTATAAGGAAGCACCACAAAAAAGGAGGAAATCCACATGAAGCAATACATAGCCCGACAAGAAGACAACATATAGAGCAATATATAGAGGTAAGAGAAATCATCCAAGCTTAATATACAATAATAGCCAACAGAAAGATATACATATATATAATGATACACTAAATGTTTTTTAGGGCACCCCATATGGATTCTGAGAGACATCACCCACACTAATGGAATAGAACCCTGTCCAGAACAGTAATGAGATATTCATTGAATTATAGAAATAACTGTATATATATCTACTATATAATTGTCTAAGGCGTCTGTCGGTCACAGAAATCGCGCGCCAGACAGAGGCCGCTCATTGGTGCCTGCCGGAGGCGGACGCCAATGAGCGCAGACTATGCAAATAGGCACAAGAATTCAAAGTTCGAATTCCGCACCAATTTCCAGCCTGGCTACAGTGGCGCGTCAGCACCGCTGTAGCCAGGATACACTGTCTCTCCTCACAGCCCCCCCCGTTCCTCCTCCCCGCGCTCCCTGCAGCCCCCCTGCTCTTCCTGCCCCCCTCCGCTCCTCCTGCCGCTCCCCTCAGCCTGCCCGCTCTCCCTGCCCCTGTCCATTACTCCTGCCCCCCTCCGCTACTCCTGCCATTCCCCGTGGCCCCCCCGCTCTTCCTGCCCCCTCCGCTACTCCTGCTCCCCTCCACTGCTTCTGCCCCTCTTGCGCTCCCCGCGGCCCCCCTCCCTCTGCCCCTCCACTCCCCGCGGCCCCGGAATAAAAAATAATAAACAATCTATTCTCACCAGTCCATGAGTCCCCCAATGTCTCCAGCACATCCTGCCTCTAGGACCTGCCGTGATGTCACAGTCACATGACCAGTTACCGTGGTAACATCACGCCAGGTCCTAGGATCAGAAGATACAGCTGGAGACACCGGGGGACTCGTGGACAGGTGAAAATAGATGGTTTATTATTTTTTATTCCGGAGGAGAGGGGAGAAGCGGGAAACATAGGGGAGAAGCGGGGAGAGCAGGGGAGAAGAGGGGTTAACACAGGGGAGAAGCGGGGAGAAAAGGGGAGAAGAGGGTTAACACAGGAGAGGAGCGGGGAGAGCAGGGGAGAAGAGGGGTTAACACAGGGGAGAAGTGGAGAGAGCAGGGAGAAGAGGGGTTAACACAGGGGAGAAGCGGGGAGAGCAGGGGAGAAGAGGGGTTAACACAGGGGAGAAGTGGGAAGAGCATGGGAGAAGAGGGGTTAACACAGGGGAGAAGCGGGGTTAACACAGGGGAGAAGAGGGGTTAACACAGGGGAGAAGCGGGGTTAACACAGGGGAAAAGAGGGGTTAACACAAGGGAGAAGAGGGGTTAACACAAGGGAGAAGAGGGGAGAACACCTGACAGGTGACAGGAGGCAGAGAGGTGTGAGATGACAGGAGGAGCCGGCCAAACTGATCCTGCAAAATGTCGGAATCGGATGCCTATTCGGCGTCTGATTGCAGGGATCAGTTTGGATCCAATGCTCTCCAATTTATATCGGACAGCATCGGATTTCAAAAAATCGTAGTGTGAAACCAGCCTAAGTATCCTCACTGAGGGTTTTTTTCTTTTTATTATCACCATGGGGGAGCCACAGGGAGCAGAGGGACAGAGGGAGGGGGGCCGCGGGGAGTGGAGGAGGGGCAGGAGCAACGGAGGGGGGCAGGAGGAGCGCATCCATCCTGCCCCCCACCACCATCCTGCCCCGCCGGCTCCATCCTGCCCTGCTGGCTCCATCCTGCCCCCCACTACCATCCTGATCCCCCCCCGCACCATCCTGCCCCCCCCCCCGCCGGCTCCATCCTGCCCCAACACATCCATCCTGCCCCACCGGCTCCATCCTGCACCCCCACCACCATCCTGTTCCCCCCACCACCATACTACCCCGCCGGCTCCATCCTGCCCCCCCCCCGCCACCATCCTGCCCCGCTGGCTCCATCCTGCCCCCCCCGCCACCATCCTGCCCTGCCGGCTCCATCCTGCCTCCCCCGCAACTATCCTGCCCCGTCGGCTCCATTCTGCTCCGCCGGCTCCATTCTGGCCCCCACCACCATCCTGATCCCCCCTGCCACCATCCTGCCCCGCCGGCTCCATCCTGCCCCCCCCCCCGCATTCATCCTGCCTCGCTGGCTCCATCCTGCACCCCCACCACCATCCTGTTCCCCCCCACCACCATACTGCCCAACCGGCTCCATCCTGCCCCGCTCACTCCATCCTGCCCCGCTCGCTCCATCCTGTCCACCGGCTCCATCCTGCCCTCCCACCACCATCCTGATCCCCCCCGCCACCATTTTGCCCCGCTAGCTCCATCCTGCCCCCTGCATCCATCCTGCCCCCCCTGCATCCATCCTGCTCCGCCAGCTCCATCCTGCCCCGCCAGCTCCATCCTGCACCCCCACCACCATCCTGCCCCCCGCCACCATCTTGCCCCGCTGGCTCCATCCTGCCCCCCCCACAACCATCCTTCCCCCCCACAACCATCCTGATCTCCCCCCGGCACCATCCTGCCTCCCCACTAATGTCCTCCCCTGCCAGCTCCATCCTGGCCCACTCGCTCCATCCAGCCCCCCCACCACCATCCTGCCCCGCAGGCTCCATCCTGCCCCCCCCCACCACCATCCTGCCCCGCCGACTCCATCCTGCCCTGCTGGCTCCATCCTGCCCCCCCATCACCATCCTAATCCCCCCCGTATCAATCCTGCCCCGCCAGCTTCATCCTGCCTCCCCACCACCATCCAGCCCCCCCCGCCACCATCCTGCCCCGCCGGCTCCATCCTGCTCCGGCGGCTCCATCCTGCCCCGCTCGCCACCACCATCCTGATCCCCCCCACCACCATCCTGATCCCCCCCACCACCATCCTGCCCCGCCGGCTCCATCCTGCCCCGCCGGCTCCATCCTGCCCCCCTGCATCCATCCTTACCCGCTCGCTCCATCCTGTCCCCCCGACACAATCCTGCCCCCCCTCTCCACCTCAGCTGATCGTTTCCCAGGCATCAACAGGTCCTAAAGGCCTGTAGGACCTAGAAGACGGAGGTGGAGCGAGCCGGCGGACAGGTGAGTATCCTCACTGAGGATTTTTTTATTTTTACTTTTACTGTGGAGGATCGGGGGCCAGGAGGAGTGGGGGCCGCGGGGAGCGGAGTATCGCCATATACCATAGAGCTGCTATACATGTACTATAATGTACCGCCATGTACCATAGCGCTGCTATACATGTACTGTAATGTACGCCCTATACTATAGTGCTGCTATACATGTACTGTAATGTACCGCCATATACCATAGCGCTGCTATACATGTACTGTAATGTGCCACCATATATTATAGTGCTGCTATACATGTGCTGTAATGTACCGCTATATACCATAGTGCTGCTATATATATATATGTGTATATATATATATATATATGTAGTTCACTCACGTTGACTGAACAAGTTCTGTCAGTCACAGTATGTAAACTATATACATATTCTAGAATACCCGATGCGTTAGAGTCGGGTCACCATCTAGTATATATATATATATATATATATATATATATATATATATATATATGTATATATATAATATAAATACACACAACAGGATTTTAGTGTTTTAAAGCATTTTATATAATAAATTCTTTTGATAATATAAATTTAAATAAATATCCGGTCCACAGTAAAAAAACACATATCTGTGATTCTATTTAAAATTTTCTAATATACATATTGTTAGCTATATTGATATATAGTAGACATAAGCCATTGACATAAAGGAATTGCGCTGAGCCTACACACCCTTTTATAAATTTGTTTTCTTTGCAATATTTATGTCTCACTATATGCTATGGATAATTGACTTGAAATTATTGTTTCATTGAACCTAGTCTAATATTCCTTTTTATGCATCATAGAAAAGTGGCAAATAGTACTTCTCAAACATCTAACAAAATTTTAAAACATTGGAATAGACTTCAATACTTATTTCACACTCTGAATTTCATTTTAAACTTAATGACTCAAGAAAAGTATGAATGTGTTAGTAAAAACCTCTGTGTGATTCCCTATGTTTGTAAAGATATGGTTAATTTTATTCTTTGTGCAAATCCACTGCATTAGAACATGTGCTCTACTTTTAAGAAGTGAATAAAGAGCAAAAAAATAATTTTAGTTTCTTGGTTATGAGAGCTAGAGAAAGAAACATGCAGTCTACCTAATTTATTCTGCTCAATTCCTGTTTCTTCTGCTAAAGAAAATGTATTTCATGTTATAATTTTTGGATTTATTCAGCTGTGTTTTGTGGTGTCAGGCTTTAGGGCAAAATTTATTGATTCTACTATTACTGATACTGATAAATAAAGCCGGTTCTTCCAAAACTTCCTAAAATATAAGCTAATGTAAACTGAAAAGTTATAACTGAATGTTAATAATATTATACGTGCAGGTAAGCAAAGCACAAATATTTTCATGACTTATTACCACCATATCTTACAGAGAAAGAAAAAAATCTCAGAACTGAGTATACGTTATATTGAAAAATAATTCCATAGGTATCAACTTGGTAAAGCAGTAAAGCATAAACAAATTATCTATAGTAAAACACTTTAATATAATACATTGAAATGGCTATTTATATTGTTAAGCTGGCTACTTTTAAGTATATACTTACATATGCATTCATCATTCTTTGTAATACTATATGAGTTGAGTAAAATGATATGTGAATGCCCTTTTCCAACATCCAGTGTGATCCTCTGTGGCAGCCAGGTCAGGTCAGTGTTCATATTTGTGACCAACTCCCTCTTATAATTACCAGAACTTACATCATGATGTCATGTGAGGCCTTGTTACTAGTGATGAGAGAACCTAAAGGTTCAGTGAACAGTGCTCTAAACTTCCTGACTACAGATGAGCAAGCTTTTCTCGAACATCTTCGCCAATTTCAAATTGCGAGAACATTGCTGTTTCGGTTCAGTGATCAGAAACCCAAACACTTTCCCAAAAAGTCGGCAAATCCGGCTAAGTTTGGGAAAAAGTTTGAAATATAAAATGGCCCTACTTACGGTTCCATGGAAGGTTGCAGCTGAGGCAGCTCCGGAACCCGCCGAGACAATCCAGCCTAATCCCCGAGCCCCGGGACTCTAAAATACTCATAAAGCACAGCGGTACCTTAAGGATGACGGCCACCATGGTCCGTTTTGTCATCAGAGCCGGGGAGGGCGAGATGAGTGGCGAAGCCCTCGTGGCGGAGGATAATGGCGCAAACGTGGCCTTGGTAGCTGCAGAGAGACCCCCCCCCCTCCAGGAGACAGAGAACATGGAGGTAGTGTTGGAATGGAGCCATCAGAGAGGAGACGAGAAGGCTACCACACAAGGGAAACATGCCGATCAGGTACTGAGACAGAAGGGGAAAGTGACAACGGGGGAAATGGGAGGAGAAGCGCCTGGGGTCACACAGCATTAGGACTATAAAATTCTCGCAAAAGAGATGGCTATTCATCTAGCTACAGACTTTAGGGCAGCAGTGGTTGATTTAATAGCTGCTTCTACACAAGAGATCCATGGTAAACTGAGTCAACATGACCAGCAGCTGCAAGAAGCTGAAGGCAGGGTTGCAGCGATGGAAGACAGGGTAGAGGAGCTGGAGCACCAACTACAGGCTCTGCAGAAAAGTTACACTTATGCGCTGAATAAATTGGATGATATTGAAAATAGAGCGTGCAGAAACAACTTAAAAATAGTAGGCCTTCCTGAGACCATCTCCCCAATTCAGCTGATAGAGGTCTTTGAGGTCGATCTCCCGAAATCGCTGGGATTGTCACACAGATGCAAGACTGAACGCACACATAGGATTGGTCCCCCCAGAGACCCCACACGTGTTGCTGAAGAAAACCGCTCTGTGCCGGACAAGACACATAACAAGCCACGACATGCTATAGCAAAATACCTCAATCATAGAGATAAGGAAGAGTTCTTCGTGCATACAAGGCCAGACGACACCCTCTGGTGATCATGGGTCATAAAGTTTAGATTTTTGCCGACTACTCCATAGAAGTCACTAACCAGAGGAGAGCCTTCAGTGAGGCATGCTCTACCTTACACAGACCGAACATTCGTTTCCATCTGGCTTACCCTGCCACTTTAAGATTTCGCTCGCGAGATGGCTCTATGTTATCTTTTACCGAACCTGAGGAGGCGCTGGCGCTGATCACAATGGGCACCAAATCCCCCACTATTAATAGTTCTGCTGCTAGCAGCCCACAAGGACCGGAGACAACACCAGAATCTGATCATGCACTTGCCCCTGAACAAGAACTTGATTCTGTTAGACACTACAGGCTACGCTCTGATACTATGGGTGATGGAGGACCCCCAAAAACTATGACACCACGACAGCAACGCCAACCGGTGTCTAAATGGAACAAAAAAAGAGTTGGATAACTCGAATGGCTTCTAAAAGAATAAACCCTTTTCCCGATCTGATGAGACCGAAGTTTGCTGGATTGTTTAATAGAAGAATAGCCATTGTTGTACTTTAAGCCCTCGTCAGCGATTTCGAGACATATGCCGTTGGAGCGGAGAAGAAAGGAGGATGAAGGGGGAAATTCCTGGATAATGACATACGGAAATATTTGATGGATCTACGGGGGGAGGATACATCAATCTCTCTTCTATACGGTAGACTACAACCCATTTTGAGATCGATGGGGCCACGAAGACCCTTCTCAAAATGGAAAAAAACATTTTGATGACCCAGATTTTGCCCAGAAACTATTAGTAGGCTGGCATATTGTAAGGGAATACATTTCTAATAAAAGGTGGAGAGATTCGCAATTCAGGGTAATGCATGGGGCCATACAAGGATTCAACATTCCACCCACAAGTGCCAACCAGTCGAGATTGAGACAGTGCCCGAAATGCGGTACTTCCATGACGGACTTAGAACACGGTCTGTGGTCCTGCCTTGAGTCTCAGAGATTCTGGGAGGGAGTTGGGAGACTGGCTTTGGGCTTCTTTGTTAATGAGGGCAGACTTAACCCCATGCTTTGGCTATTCCATATAGAGACACGGTTGACTCACGACCTCCTCATATCCTATTTCATCATATAGCTGTGGTGGCTAAACGGCTGCTTCTACAGCATTGGCTCGGAAACACCATTCCGGGGCTGGGGGAGCTTTGCACAATCTTAAGGAGGACTCTGTCCCTAGAGTCAGTGGAAACACTGAGAAGCCCGAGCAGCCTTTCAAAAAAATTCTTCCTTAAATTGAGACTTTTCATAGAGAGTTCTCAGAAGCAGAGATGAATACCTTTATGTCTTCTTTTAAATCTACGACATGGTATGCTCAGGAGGATTTGAGTGGAACATTGGGAAAATTGAAATGTACGGAGTAGGGAGGCGGACATGGTAAACTTAGTGACCAAAAGCAGCACCTGATTTAAAGTAAGCATTGGCATCTCTGGGGAATATGGGAAAACTAGGGGTTGTTAAAGTAGGGTACCACATATGTTTAAACTGTTTTCAGTTGGACACTACTCTGTCATCAGTCCCGTTATTTACTGGCATTGATAAACGTTTATAGTAGTCAATTAAGGTTAATGGGGAATAGGTTGTTAGACCTGAAGACATTGTGTCACTGTTTTATTCCTCTGTTTCATCTGGACACCCTTCAGTTAAAAATTTTACTGTACAGTTTGATGTGATATATGTATGAAATATCAATAAAAAGATGGTTCAAAAAAAAAAAAATGGCCCTAAAATTTTGCCTGTTTATTTGGGGCCAAAACACTCACCAGAAGTGCTCTGGCTAGGGATAACTGGCTCGTGTCCCCAACCATCGGGTCTACTGGCTTGTGTTGAGTTGTAGAATTTATGGGAATTTTTTAGAATTTTTTTAAGCACCCTGGAGTTTGAAAGGTGTTTTAATACCTGCAGGGTCTGAATTTTGGAAACAATGCCAGATGTAGCAGCAGCTTGGAAGTCCAGGAAGCTTACAATGTCTTTAAAACATCAGTTTTCATATTTTTTTGACTATTATTAATATTTATGAATATTTTTTATCAGAGAGAAAACCTTAATTATTGCAGAGGGTCACCAGCATGCAAGGCCATGTGTTCTACACTTATATGAAAGCAATATAGAAATAAAAAGCATATGGCCATTATATGCTTCACATCCATGATCTTATAGATCTATTCACACTGATAAAACTCCAGAGTATGGCTATGGCTACTAAAAAATGTGCAATCACTATTTAATGTAATAATCATAATACTACTAATAATAATATGTATTCATTTATATAGCACTATTGATTCCATAGCACTTTACAGACAGTTGCAACATTGTCCCATTGGGGCTCATATTTCATGTATAATGCATATTACAGTTGTCCTCCTGGCATTCCTGCAATACCCAGTGCCCAGTAGCCTTTTTCAGCATTCCAGATGAATTTGAAGTGAATGGGTGACCTGAATAAACTTATTTATTTTCATCATTATTTTTCATAGTGACATGTAACCCTTCAATAATGACTGCAACTAAGTATCCGCAACCCAGTTTATATACACTGTGGCTTGACACACAGGTATTAATTAACAGCTAGGTATTAGGCAACAATAGTGTGCAAACATTCAACTCCAGTACTGTTTGCACGGGTCTGAATCATGAAACTCAATGGAATGGGTCCCTTAGGGAAAGCAAACAAACACACCCAAACCTGAGGAGCCGTGTCAGCATCTTCTGCCATCTTCCCTCTGTCTGCGTTCCCAGTGGCACGCACGCAGGTACACTGTCTGGATTCCACACTGTAGTTGTTTATTCTTGGATACTCTACAAAGCATGGCTGACCTCGACTGAGAGGATATAATCTACCTAACCACCCCAAGAAGGTGGGCTGGCAGAACCAGACCCAGAGAGGCATCATGGAGAGAAGATGTAGAGCGAGACCTATGTCAGCTGGATCTCCACCGCGCTTCCCAATTTGGGCCTCAACTGTAATCCTGGGTTCTAATGCAAACGGCAGATATGAGGAGTGAGTCCCAGCAGTCAAGTCACTCTTACACTATGGCATCCGAGACCGGGAACGGGAGCGCAACATGACGGACTGCAGAGGATATGGCAGTATGTCTGGCTAGATTCCAGCTGCAACCGTGTCACAGTCAGAGCTACTGGATCAAATTCCCCAAGACCAACTTGACCAAGCCCTTTATGGGAAGCCCAAGGAAGAGGAGCACCTAGAAAGCAATGTTTCCCAGCTGTGTGAAACAACCTCACCACCTCCGTAGGCATTCAACAAGAGCAATGCCATGTAGGGACCCCTATCCCCTCCAAGCATCTATCCAAGAAGGCATCAACCACCCCATTCTCATATGTTATTTGTTGAGGAGGTTAAACATGCAGATGCCATCGCCCGGGACTGGCTGCATGGGTCTAAGACTAATGACTTCCTTGGCTAATGCACGTAAGGCAAGATGGTGGTATTCAAACAGGATAAGTGGTATGGGTTTGCAGTGGAACATGACTCTAAACATCGGTGCTACTTCGTCACGCTGCAGGGCGGCGCAATTGATCTTCCCCAAAGACTACGTACCATTTTTGTTGGGGATGAGGTCACATTCATGAAGGTGCGGGGCATGAAGGGGTGGTTTGCAGTTGTCATATGTTGAGTATAGCGATTCAGGAAAGAAACACGGCACTCACCATAGGACGAGTCTTAAAAACTTTTTATTCCATGCGATTCGGCATAGATGATACGCAGGGAGGAGAGGGGTGCTGAGACTTGGTGACGGTTCCCCATTTCGCAGCGGGACTCGCTGCTTCTACGGACCAAACTAGTCTCAAGACTAGTTTGGTCCGTAGAAGCAGCGAGTCCCGCTGCAAAACGGGGAACCGTCACCAAGTCTCAGCACCCCCTCTCATCCCTGCGTATCATCTATGCCGAATCGCATGGAATAAAAAGTTTTGAAGACTCGTCCTATGGTGAGTGCCGTGTTTCTTTCCTGAATCGCTATACTTGACTGTTGGCTCATACGCACACGTGCACCGCTGTGTATAGGAATCGCACACTCGGAGGGTTATATCAGCGAGTTTACAGACGATCGTGCCCGACCCTTCTATATTTGTCTGGTTGTCATATGTTGGGTTGCACCGCAGCCCAATTTGAGAAGTGGCAGGAGGAGGCCAGCCTGGAGAGAAGTTGGCATCAGGAGCAGCCAAATTGTGTCTTGGTTGGCCAGCTAAATGCACTCAAACTCACAGGGCATTTTGATGTTCCCAAAGATGGTCCGGGTCCTGTATGTCCTAGAGGGGTAGTTGTCCCCAAGTTGCTCCATCATCCTTTCCAGTGGTGGCAATGATGGAGTGTGCTGGGGGCAGGTAGTAGTGGAGAATGCACCTAGAGGAGTTGCCCCTGTGACACCCTAAGACTGTCTGACAGCACAGTACGAGGAGATACTGTGACAACCATGCATGGCATGGCTGAAAATGGCAAGAGGCAATCTCACTGTATCTTACTAAAGGCATGTTGGTGGGTGTGTGAGACAGTGATCCGTCCCTTACTTGGTATTTTGGCCAAAGAATGACTTTTGGGACTTTTTATTTCCAGTGTTTTGTTGTCCTTTACCAAGGCATGTGTTTTTGTTAAAGTTCTTGAAACATTTTGCGCCATTTGCATATCCCCCTACTGGGCATTCATGCAGCCTTTGGGTCCAACTGAAAGAGCTTAATGGACTCTGCCCTTCATTGCCCCTCCATCACTTTAACAGTCTGTGTGCTTCTGCTAATCCCTGTGGGACTTTCATTATATGTATATACTATGTGTATTGTTAAGTTTTTTTGTTTGACACTTATGGTCTATGTGTGTATATAGTTAAGCTTTTTGAGTTCACTTCTTGTGTGTTGGACTGTTTCTGCAAACATTGGCTTTGATACTGCCCTACGGAAACAGGTGAACAAGCCACAGGTCTGTGGCCTGAAGGTGGGAGGTATGGAACTGCAATACACTACACCCACTCCAGTAGAACAGGGCTGGCCAAGTGCAATTTTCAAAGGTCACAAACAGTGCATGTTTTCAGGATTTCCCTAGCATTGCACAAGGTGCTAGAATCATCCATGACCTCTGCAGGTGATGAAATTGCCACCTGTCCGATGCTAAGGAAATCCTGAAAATTGCACTGTTTGCAGACCTTGAGGACTGTTGCTGGCCACCTCTGCCCTAGAAGTTTCTGTGGGGGTAATCAAGGGGCGAGAGGAATGGTCAAGCCTTTTCATCACAATTGCGGCTCATCCTAGAACCTCTTAGGCCAGTGATGGCGAACTCCAGGCCTCGAGTGCCACACACAGTCCAGGTTTTCAGGATTTCCATTGCATTTGACAGTTGGCAATCATATTACCAACTGTCAAACTCTATGGAAATCCTGAAAACTTGTACTGTGTGCGGCACTCGAGGCCTGGAGTTCGCCATCACTGTCTTAGGCCTTGTGCCCACGGTGCATTGTTTAATGCTTTTTATACAGATTTTGAGAATCTGCATCAAAATCCGCATGTCTATCCTGAGGTTAGCAAAGTCTTTGACAGTTCAGAAGTGCTGTACCCACGTTGCTTGTTTCTCGTTGCAGATGTGGTTCTGATTTGTTTTTTTCTGTCCCAAAATCTGCACCAAATCTGCAAGGAAAAAGAAAAGAGCATTGGCACAACACTTCTTAATTCTCATAGAATTTGCTGGCTTCAGGATAGATAGGCAGATTTTGATGCAGAATCTCAAAATCTGCTTAAAATAAAGCATCAAACAATGCACTGTGAGCTCTGGGCCTTACAAGCATATGGGGGGTTATGTTCATAGAAAGCATCCCCGATATGCTGTGAGATCAGACATGCAGACACTGGTGACAGTGTGTCAAGAGGTGGTACCACACATATTACTGCAGTTCAGACTCGAGGGGTCAAACAGGGGCTATCCTGCAAGTTTAAACTGAGCTGCACTCCCTGACATCACCACTCCTCACGCGCGCTCTCACAATACTGGCAAGATATACCAGCTACATCTTGTGCAATATCACAGCGCTCACAATACAGCGTGTGTTATGAGTGCTGATGCCACAGATGTGTCACACAGTGGGATTCATTGCTCTGTGATACATACTTGTCACACTGCAGGGAGTCGTGCAGTGCCTGCTGTCCCATTATATGGGGGATGCAGTCACTGGTCTTGACCCCCATATGATGGGACTATTTCAGCATTTATTTTAGTTTTATTTTGTTTCAAATTATTATTTACATTCTTCTTTGGGTGTTGGGTGGAATGGAAGACTTTAAAAAATTAATTTTAATTTAAAAAGAAATTGCTGAAAAAGGAATATCTTGGTGTTAATTTTCAAATAAAATATTTATTGGTGTGGTTATTTGTGTCCTTACGTACTTGGTTAGTAAAATATAAACACGTGGTCAAAATTGTTAGTACCCCTTTAATGAAAGTAAAACTCACAATGGTCACAGAAGAATCTGAAAGAATAATAATAAAAAATCTGGGAAAATGAACAAATGAAAGTCAGACATTGCTTTTCAACCCTGCTTCCACAGAATAAAAAAATAAAAATTAACTCATGAAATAGACCTGGACAGAAATGATGGTACCCCTGAAAATAATGTGACAAAAGGGACATGTTAAATCAAGATGTGTCCACTAATTAGCATCACAAGTGTCTTACGATCTTATAATCAGTCAGTGGGCCTGTATATAGGGCTACAGATACTCACTGTGCTGTATAGTGACATGATGTTTACCACACTCAACATGGACCAGAGGAAGTGAAGGAAAGAGTTGTCTCAGGAGATTAGAAAGAAAATTATAGACAAGCATGTTAAAGGTTAAGGTTATAAGACCATCCTCAAGCAGCTTGTTGTTCCTATGAGCACAGTTGCACATATTATTCAGAAATTTAAGATCATGGGACTGAAGCCAACCTTCCTTGACATGGCCACAGGAGGAAAATTGATGACAAATCAAAGAGATGGATAATACGAATGGTAACAAAAGAGCCCAGAAAAACCTCTAAAGAGATTGAAGGTGAACTTCAAGCTCAAGGAACATAAAGGTCAGATCGCATCATCCATTGTTGTTTAAGCCAAAGTGGAGTTCATGGGAGACAACCAAGGAGGACACCATTGTTGAAAAATAATCATAACGTACCCAGACTGGAATTTGCCAAAATACATGTTGACAACCCAAAAAGCATCTGGGAGAATGTCCTTAGGACAGGTGAGACAAAAATGGAACTTTTTAGCAAGGCACCTCAGCTCTATGTTCACAGATGGAAAAATGAAGCATATCAAGCTAAGAACACTGAAAGATGATGGGAGTATAGGTGTATCACGGTCCGCGCTGCTCCAGGGCTTAAAAAACTCACCAAAGAGTCAGTCAGATTTCCATCCTTTATTCTTTCTCCTCCTACGCGTTTCAGCACCTAGCCTGGCACCTTCATCAGGGTGCCAGGCTAGGTGCCGAAACGCGTAGGAGGAGAAAAAATAAAGGATGGAAATCTGACTGACTCTTTGGTGAGTTTTTTAAGCCCTGGAGCAGCGCGACCGTGATACACCTATACTCCCATCATCTTTCTGGATTATAACCACTGTTCAGTGGTCGGTGGAGGTCCTGCAGCAGCTTGGAATAATATTTCCTAAACGCCTTCAAACCAGTTGTGGGGATCACAACTGCATCAGGTGAGTGGCTTCTCAGCACCACCCCATTACGATTAGTGTCACTAGTGATAGGGCACTATTGCGCCTCTTGTCCCCTACCCTTTTATATTTTAAAGCTAAGAACACTGTCCCTACAGTGAAACATGGAGGAGGCTCTGTCATGTTCTGGGGGCAGCTTTGCTGCATCTGGCACAGGGTGTCTTGAATCTGTGCAGGGTAAATAAAATCTTAAGACTATCAAGGGATTCTAGAGAGAAATGTGCTGCCCAGTGTCAGAAAGCTTGATCTCAGTCACAGGTCTTGCAACAGGATAATGACCCAAAACACACAGCTAAAACACCCAAGAATGGCTATGAGAAAAATTGGACTATTTTGAAGTGGCCTTCTATGAGCCCTGACCTAATTCCTATTGCGCATCTTTAGAAAGAGCTGAAACATACAGTCTGGAAAAGGCAACCTTCAAACATGCGAAAACTTGAGCAGTTTGCTCTTGAGGAGTGGGCCAAAAATACCTGTTGAGAGGTTTAAAAGTCATATTGACAGTTACAAGAATCGTTTGATTGCAGTAATTGCTTCAAAAGGTTGTGCAACAAAATATTAAGTTAAGGGTAACATCATTTCTGTCCATGCCTATTTCATGATTTTATTTTTTTTTTAATTCTGTGGAAGCAGGATTTAAATTCAATGTCTGAATGTTCATCTTCATAGAATTTTTATTTATTATTACTTTTGTCAGATTCAAGTTATTTATTTGACCATTGTGGGTTTTTCTGTCATTGAATGAGGGGTACCAACAGTTTTTAACCACATGCGTAATCCAGCAAGCTAATGTCTGTCAGTGGGGCTCCAAAATAAAATGGTATAAGCTGTTTTGGCAGCTTTTGTGCCCCTTTGAAGGTGTTTTCTAGGCCCTTTATTTTTACCTCCCATTGATTTCAACACAGAAAGTAATGTGATATTCAAACAAATAATTAAGTTAAAATACAAATATATGTTGCATAACATTGTTGAATGAAGTTGTGGTGCTATTAGAGTCATATTTAATATTTCGTGTGACTTCCATGAGCTTGAAGGACTGCATCTATGAGGTTCAACAATGATTCATGCAATTTATTAATGAAGTCATGAGGAATAGCAAGGAATACAGTCTTACATGCCTCCCAGAGTTCATCTAGATTCTTTGGTGTTGTCTTCCAAGCTTCCTCTTTCATCCTACCCCAAACATGCTCAATGATGTGCATGTCTGGTGGCTGAGCTGGCCAGTCCTTGAGCATCTTGATCTTTTTTGCCTGAAGAAACTTTTTTGTAGAGATGGATGTATGAGATGGAGCACCATCCTGCTGCAGAATTTGACCCCTTTTATGATTTGGAATGTAAGAGGTAGCTAATACGTCTTGATATTTTAGGCTATTGATATTGCCTTCCACCTTGCAAATGTTTCGCACACCCCCATACTGAATGTAACCTCAGACCATGATCTTTCCACCACCAAATTTGGATCCATACGGGCTCCAGTAGGTCTCCTGCAGTATTTGCGGTGGCTGTGGTGTAATTCTACCGAAGATTCATCAGAGAAATCTACCTTCTGCCACTTTTCCAGCATCCATCTGTTTAGTAGGCTTTGCGACTTTGCAAATGCCACACAGTTTTTTATTTGTCTTTTGTTTAGTGCTGGCTTCTGGGCACTGATTTGACCATGGAGGAAATTTCAAGACAGAATGCTACAAACTGTTCTAGTTGACACAGGTACTTGAGGTGACCAGGTCTGTTGGAGCTTTGCTGCATTGGAAGAGGGGCTTGCTTTGGATTTTCTAACCAACAAACGTTCCTCCTGAGCAGTTGTCTTGCGGGGTTTGCCGGACCTGGGCTTGTCAAACACATCTCCAGTCTCTTCAAATCTTTTTTTAATTCTTTGTACTTGATGCTAAGACACATTAAAGATGCCAACCACCTCTGCAGTGGATCTGGCCTTCAGTCTCTTGATAATCAAGGCTTTGGCTGCAGGGTGGATTTTTGGCATGTTGTCAGAGCTCAAGTTGCAGTTCAAGTGAAGGCCTGGGGTGCTGGGTTTCTTTTTATACACACCCACTAATTAACCGATCATTTACGGAGCACAGGTGAGGATGTAAACTAGGACTGGCTGCATTATATGACCAGGCAACAAAACGTTCGTCTCGCATTGATGACATTTTATTTTCATAACCTAAACCACATTTGGGAGGGTTACAGCTTTCAAAAGAGTAATTTATAAAACCAATGGATGAATTTAACGTCAGGGTACAAGCTTTTATTTACATAACATGGATATGCAACATAACTTTTGTCAGGGATTGTAACTTACTTGTCTTCCTCCTCCTCTACTGAGCTACAATATGTTCATTCCAAGTTGGATCTAGAACCTCAACATCATCATCCTCTCTGTTGTCTGACTCCTTGCCATGAGAGTCATCCTCCTCATCTTGCTGCACTGAATGCACAGTACAGTGCGCATGTTCCTTGATATCTGAGTCTCATTATCATCATCACCTCCTCCCCCAGAGATTGACAATACCAAGCCTTTTACAACCTTTTCCCCCTCCCCCTTTCCACCACAACCTCGGGATTTCCCAATCATATTTTATGCACACAGATTTGGAAAGCACTTCTTTGAGGCTAAACTCACTCTTTTTAAGGGAAACTGAAGGAGTTCCGAATCATAGGTTACAGGCCAAACACAGCCTTTTTAGGGGAAACTGAGTGATTTGAGATTCACAGGTTACAGGCCAAATAGAGATATTTTAGGGGAAACTGAAGGAGTTGAGATTCACAGGTTACAAGCAAAAAGATTTTAGGGGAAAATGAAGGATTACAGAATCACAGGTTACATGCCAAACAGAGCCTTTTTAGGGAACACTCAAGGTTTTGAGACTCACAGTTTACAGTCAAATATAGCCTTTTTAGGGGAAACTGAAAGATATACAGAATCACACTTAACAGGTTAAACAGAGCCTTTTTAGGGGAAACTGAAGGATTTGAGATTCACAGGTTACAGGCAAAAAAAAAGTCTTTTTAATGGTAACTGAAGAATTATAGAATCCCAGGTTACAGGCCAAATAGAGCCTTTTTAGGGGAAACTGAAGGATTTGGCAATCCCTTCCTTTATGCAAAACATGCGGTTTTAGCAACTCACAAAGGTTTAGGAATTACACTTGTTCTCAGCACAAAATGCCTATGTCCAGATGGAAAAAAAAATGTTTATACCATGTTAGACAGTAGATAGAAAGATATTAGAATCTGAGATTCCTCAGTGGTTGATTGCTTTTAATGGCTAACTGAAAAGATGGTAAGCAAAGCAAGCTTTTAGGACTCTGTGGCCCTTTCATTAGGCTGATAATGACACAAATTCTGAAGACACACACGTATATCCATAAGCAGGGTGATATCACATGTTCCAACATACCCCATTTAAAGGACAATGAACTTTCGACACTTCTTAAGTGAACTGCATGGATTTATAGCTTCCTGCTCTCACTGTGGAATTTTCAGGACTCCACTGTCCACTAATCATAGAACGATGATACAATCGGTTCCTCTTATCTTGGAATTTTGAGTTTACCTCCCCAGCTCCACTCCCCCTCCAAAGCCTGACTCTGCTTAACATCACCTGTCATATTTACTGCATCATCTCACCCTGTTTATGTATATAGCACTCTCAGATTTTTTATATTTTTCTATGTCCAGATGGACACTTTCGCACTCATATTCTAGCTAAAAAGTGATGTAGTAGCTAAATATATAATTGTGTAACATGGATGGAGCAGCACAGAGCAGAGTCAAGCAGCAGCAGCAATGTCTCTGTCCAGTAACACTCTGAAAATGGCCTCTTCTTATATCCCTAGGGACATGTGACTTTGGCAGCCAATGAAAGAAGCAAGTCAGTGACACAAGCCCTTGTGTCTTCAACTTGTGGAAGTTTTAACCTCCCTGATTGGCAGCAGACCAGGAACATTGACACAAAAACTGTCTGAGAAAAAAATGGATTCTGACACTACTCTGACCTCTCCACACCCCTCCCCTTATCAGAAATGTTCCACCCACTATCATACACTGTCAGAATAACAAGAAAAAACTGCACAGCACTCAAAGACAAATGTGAACTGGTGCTAGCAAAGCTGCAGGGTTATATAATATGAAAAAGATCCTTGCAGCACACAGCTACTATCAATGATGTACATAAGCTACTAGCTATATATATTTCAGGAAAAAGTTTAAAAACTTACGTTTTTTTCAAAAAACTCAAAAATCTCCAATTTTTTATTTAATTCTGAAGTTCTTGGTACATACATTGGCCAATGTCTGTTTGCTCATCAACTGCGACAAAGTGACTTCAGGGTCTGATGAGTTCTACTCTGATATCCCTATCCTCCTTGTCCACCCCCCACTTTTCAGTAGGCAGACACCATCTAGACCCTCCATCACCTGTAGGTAATGAGGGTGCAGATTGCAGCATGGAACCTGCAACTCCATATCTATTATATAATCACGAATCGGAAAAGCGCCCCTTCACGCGCACTTTCCGATGTCGTCATGTGGATACGAATTTAACATTGGGCGCGAAGCGCCCAATGCTGCGCGAGCAATGGCCGCGAGGCCATTGCGAGTCGCTGGCCCAGGGCGAGCAATGGCCGCGAAGCGCCATTGCGAGCCGCTGGCCCAAAATCGATCCACGGGCCCGGCTACAACCTTTGCCATTTACCGCTCAGGTAGCGCGAGCAATGGCCGCGAGGCCATTGCGAGTCGCTGCCTGAGCCGCAAATCCCTACCCGGGGACCATGGAGCGGAGGCGGCACTGCCGCCTCCGCTCCCCGCTACCCACAATTCGCCACCCCCCCCCCATGTCCGCACAGCCCGCCGCCCTATGTCCGCACAGCCCGCCGCCCTAATGTCCGCACAGCCCGCCGCCCTATGTCCGCACAGCCCGCCGCCCTATGTCCGCACAGCCCGCCGCCCTATGTCCGCACAGCCCGCCGCCCTATGTCCGCACAGCCCGCCGCCCTATGTCCGCACAGCCCGCCACCCTATGTCCGCACAGCCCGCCGCCCTATGTCCGCACAGCCCGCCGCTCTATGTCCGCACAGCCCGCCGCCCTATGTCCGCACAGCCCGCCGCCCTATGTCCGCCCTACACCCTAAGCCCCCGCAGTCCCCTAACCTAACGCCGCTGTCACCTAAGGCCCTACACCCGAAGCCCCCGCCGTCCCCTAACCTAACGCCGCTGTCACCTAAGGCCCTATACCCGAAGCCCCCGCCGTCGCCTAACCTAACGTCCCCGTCTTTCACTTACATGCCTTCAAGTCATCTGATCGTCCGTCCGGCCAGGCGTCCTCTTCCTCCTGCCCCGGGGTCTTCTCTCTTCCTTCCGCCATCTCCGCCTCTTCGTCCGCCCCGGGGATCTTCTGTCTTCTTTTCGCCAACTTCCAGCTCCGACGTCCTCTTCCTTCTCATTAAGATAGAATGGACGAAAAATCCGCCATTCTACCTCAATGAGATCTGAGGCCCTCTTCTGATTGGTCGTGGTATACTCCCCTTAGCCAATCAGAAGAGCCCCTCAAAACTGAGACGCAGTTCTCATTCAGGTCCGCCTTTTTTTTTTTTTTTTAAATTATTATTTTTATTTAATTATTTATTATTTTTTATTTATTTATTTTATTCTTTTTTAATTATTTTTAAATCATTATTTTTATTATTTAATTTATTTATTTTTTTTAAGTCAGACTGAGACGCAGTTCTCATTCCGGTCCGCCTTTTTTTTTTTTTAAATTATTATTTTTATTTAATTATTTATTATTTTTTATTATTTTTTTTTATTATTTTTTAATTATTTTTAAATCATTATTTTTATTATTTAATTTATTTATTTTTTTACTTGCGACAGTGAGACACAGTTCTCATTGCGGTCCGCCTTTTTTTTCCCCATTGACATACATTAGCGGTGTGTCGGCGATTTTATGGCCGTCCACCTGGTTCTATGTGTTGGCCCTAAAATCGCGGACACACCGCTAATGCATCTCTATGGGCAGTCAGCTCGATTTCGGATTGAACGCCGACCAATCAGAATTCGAGCTGTGACTGCCCATAGAGATGCATTAGCGGTGTGTCCGCGATTTTAGGGCCGACACATAGAACCAGGTGGCCGGCCATAAAATCGCCGACACACCGCTAATGTATGTCAATGGGAAAAAAAAGGCGGACCGCAATGAGAACTGTGTCTCACTGTCGCAAGTAAAAAAATAAATAAATTAAATAATAAAAATAATGATTTAAAAATAATTAAAAAATAATAAAAAAAAATAATAAAAAATAATAAATAATTAAATAAAAATAATAATTAAAAAAAAAAAAAAGGCGGACCGGAATGAGAACTGCGTCTCAGTCTGACTTAAAAAAAATAAATAAATTAAATAATAAAAATAATGATTTAAAAATAATTAAAAAAGAATAAAATAAATAAATAAAAAATAATAAATAATTAAATAAAAATAATAATTAAAAAAAAAAAAAAAAAAAGGCGGACCTGAATGAGAACTTTGTCTCAGTCTGACTTAAAATAAATAAATAAATTAAATAATAAAAATAATGATTTAAAAATAATTAAAAATTAATAAAAAAAATAAATAAAAAATAATAAATAATTAAATTAAAATAATAATTAAAAAAAAAAAAAAGGCGGACCGGAATGAGAACTGTGTCTCAGTCTGACTTTAAAAAAATTAATTTTATTTAATTATTTATTATTTTTTATTTATTTTTTTTATTAATTTTTAATTATTTTTAAATCATTATTTTTATTATTTAATTTATTTATTTTTTTTAAGTCAGACTGAGACAAAGTTCTCATTCAGGTCCGCCTTTTTTTTTTTTTTTTTTAATTATTATTTTTATTTAATTATTTATTATTTTTTATTTATTTATTTTATTCTTTTTTAATTATTTTTAAATCATTATTTTTATTATTTAATTTATTTATTTTTTTTAAGTCAGACTGAGACGCAGTTCTCATTCCGGTCCGCCTTTTTTTTTTTTTAATTATTATTTTTATTTAATTATTTATTATTTTTTATTATTTTTTTTTATTATTTTTTAATTATTTTTAAATCATTATTTTTATTATTCAATTTATTTATTTTTTTACTTGCGACAGTGAGACACAGTTCTCATTGCGGTCCGCCTTTTTTTTCCCATTGACATACATTAGCGGTGTGTCGGCGATTTTATGGCCGGCCACCTGGTTCTATGTGTCGGCCCTAAAATCGCGGACACACCGCTAATGCATCTCTATGGGCAGTCACAGCTCGAATTCTGATTGGTCGGCGTTCAATCCGAAATCGAGCTGACTGCCCATAGAGATGCATTAGCGGTGTGTCCGCGATTTTAGGGCCGACACATAGAACCAGGTGGACGGCCATAAAATCGCCGACACACCGCTAATGTATGTCAATGGGAAAAAAAAAGGCGGACCGCAATGAGAACTGTGTCTCACTGTCGCAAGTAAAAAAATAAATAAATTAAATAATAAAAATAATGATTTAAAAATAATTAAAAAATAATAAAAAAAAATAATAAAAAATAATAAATAATTAAATTAAAATAATAATTAAAAAAAAAAAAAAGGCGGACCGGAATGAGAACTGTGTCTCAGTCTGACTTTAAAAAAATTAATTTTATTTAATTATTTATTATTTTTTATTTATTTTTTTTATTAATTTTTAATTATTTTTAAATCATTATTTTTATTATTTAATTTATTTATTTTTTTTAAGTCAGACTGAGACAAAGTTCTCATTCAGGTCCGCCTTTTTTTTTTTTTTTTTTAATTATTATTTTTATTTAATTATTTATTATTTTTTATTTATTTATTTTATTCTTTTTTAATTATTTTTAAATCATTATTTTTATTATTTAATTTATTTATTTTTTTTAAGTCAGACTGAGACGCAGTTCTCATTCCGGTCCGCCTTTTTTTTTTTTTTAATTATTATTTTTATTTAATTATTTATTATTTTTTATTATTTTTTTTTTATTATTTTTTAATTATTTTTAAATCATTATTTTTATTATTTAATTTATTTATTTTTTTACTTGCGACAGTGAGACACAGTTCTCATTGCGGTCCGCCTTTTTTTTCCCATTGACATACATTAGCGGTGTGTCGGCGATTTTATGGCCGGCCACCTGGTTCTATGTGTCGGCCCTAAAATCGCGGACACACCGCTAATGCATCTCTATGGGCAGTCACAGCTCGAATTCTGATTGGTCGGCGTTCAATCCGAAATCGAGCTGACTGCCCATAGAGATGCATTAGCGGTGTGTCCGCGATTTTAGGGCCGACACATAGAACCAGGTGGACGGCCATAAAATCGCCGACACACCGCTAATGTATGTCAATGGGAAAAAAAAAGGCGGACCGCAATGAGAACTGTGTCTCACTGTCGCAAGTAAAAAATAAATAAATTAAATAATAAAAATAATGAATTTAAAAAATAATAAAAAATAATAAAAAAAAAATAATAAAAAATAATAAATAATTAAATAAAAATAATAATTTAAAAAAAAAAAAGGCGGACCGGAATGAGAACTGCGTCTCAGTCTGAGTTAAAAAAAAAAAATAAATTAAATAATAAAAAAAATTATTTAAAAATAATTAAAAAATAATAAACAACAAAAAAAAAACAATAATAAATAATTAAATAAAAATAATAATTTAAAAAAAAAAAAAAGGCGGACCTGAATGGAGACTCTTTGGAAAGAGTGTCCATTCAACGCCCAATCAGCACTTACGTTACGCCCCCCCGCCATTTTGTGCTTTCAAACGCCCAATCAGCACTCACTTTACGCCCCCCCCGCCATTTTGTGGTTTCAAATTTCACAGCCCAGTTTATAAGGCGCGAAATTTGAAATCACAAATCATTTCGCCTACCCGCTACCTCGAAGACGGACTGCCGGATACCGAGGCCGCAAGAAGACTCGCTTCTGGATTTACCGAAGCAAGCTTCAAGACGACCGCTACTACCCTACAGCTAAGATATCCTTTCAGAGCTAAAACCTTTCTTTATTTTCTTTTCTTTTACCTTTTCTACCGCTCCCCAGCCCACTCACTACCACTACCGCCGCCGCTCCCCAGCCCTCACAGCACCGTCGCCGCCGCCGCTCCCCAGCCCCCCGCCAATACCTACTCCGGGACCATGGAGCGAGTCGCTGCCTGAGCCGCAACTCGCTCCCCCATGTCCGCACACCCGCCGCCGCCGCCATGTCCGCACACCCGCCGCCGCCGCCATGTCCGCACACCCGCCACCATGTCCGCACACCCCGCCGCCGCCGCCGCCGCCATGTCCGCACACACCCGCCGCCGCCATGTCCGCACACCCGCCGCCGCCATGTCCGCACACCCCGCCCGCCGCCATGTCCGCACACCCCCGCCGCCGCCATGTCCGCACACCCGCCGCCGCCATGTCCGCACACCCGCCGCCGTCGCCGCCATGTCCGCACACCCGCCGCCATGTCCGCACACCGCCGCCGCCGCCAGTCCGCCACCCGCCGCCATGTCCGCACACCCGCCGCCGCCATGTCCGCACACACCCGCCGCCGCCATGTCCGCACACCCCCGCCGTCCGACACCCCGCCATGTCCGCAACACCCGCCGCCATGTCCGCACACCCGCCGCCATGTCCGCAACCCCCCGCCGCCGCCATGTCCGCACACCCGCCGCCATGTCCGCACACCCGCCGCCGTCGCCGCCGCCATGTCCGCACACCCGCCGCCATGTCCGCACACCGCCGCCGTCGCCGCCGCCATGTCCGCACACCCGCCGCCATGTCCGCACACCCGCCGCCGTCGCCCCCGCCGCATGTCCGCACACCCGCCGCCGCCATGTCCGCACACCCGCCGCCGCCGCCATGTCCGCACACCCGCCGCCGCCATGTCCGCACACCCGCCGCCGCCGCCATGTCCGCACACCCGCCGCCGCCGCCATGTCCGCACACCCGCCGCCGCCATGTCCGCACACCCGCCGCCGCCGCCATGTCCGCACACCCGCCGCCGCCGCCATGTCCGCACACCCCGCCGCCGCCATGTCCGCACACCCGCCGCCACCGCCATGTCCGCACACCCGCCGCCGCCGCCATGTCCGCACACCCCGCCGCCAGCCCTACCGCACACCCGCCGCCGCCGCCATGTCCCACACCCGCCCCGCCGCTGTCCCCTGCCCCTCTCGCTAAAGCCCTAAACCCTAACCCCCCGCCGTCCCTAACCTAACGCCGCTGTCACCTAAGGCCCTACACCCGAAGCCCCCGCCGTCCCCTAACCTAACGCCGCTGTCACCTAAGCCTACACCCAAGCCCCCGCCTCCCCTAACCTAACGCCGCTGTCACCTAAGGCCATACCCGAAGCCCCCGCCGTCCCCTAACCTAACGTCGCTGTCACCTAAGGCCCTACACCCGAAGCCCCCGCCGTCCCCTAACCTAACGTCCCCGTCGATCACTTACATGCCTTCAAGTCATCTGATCGTCCGTCCGGCCAGGCGTCCTCTTCCTCCGGCCCCGGGGGTCTTCTCTCTTCTTTCCGCCATCTCCGCCTCTTCGTCCGGCCCCGGGGATCTTCTGTCTTCTTTTCGCTAACTTTCACCTCCGACGTCCTCTTCCTCTTCTGATTGGTCGCTGTATACTGCCCTCAGCCAATCAGAAGAGCCCCTTTTTTTATTATTTTTAAATTATTTTTAAATCATTTTTTTTATTATTTAATTTATTTATTTTTTTAAAGTCAGACTGCGACACAGTTCTCAATCCGGTCCGCCTTTTTTTTTTTTTTTAATTATTATTTTTATTTAATTATTTATTATTTTTTATTATTTTTTTTTATTATTTTTTAATTATTTTTAAATCATTATTTTTATTATTTAATTTATTTATTTTTTTAATGCGAGTGAGACACAGTTCTCATTGCGGTCCGCCTTTTTTTTCCCATTGACATACATTAGCGGTGTGTCGGCGATTTTATGGCCGCCCACCTGGTTCTATTTCTCGGCCTTAACATCGCGGACACACCGCTAATGCATCTCTATGGGCAGTCAGCCCGATTTCGGATTGAACGCCGACCAATCAGAATTCGAGCTGACTGCCCATAGAGATGCATTAGCGGTGTGTCCGCGATTTTAGGGCCGACGAATAGAACCAGGTGGCCGGCCATAAAATCGCCGACACACCGGTAATGTATGTCAATGGGAAAAAAAAGGCGGACCGCAATGAGAACTGTCTCACTCGCAAGTAAAAAAATAAATAAATTAAATAATAAAAATAATGATTTAAAAATAATTAAAAAATAATAAAATAAATAAATAAAAAATAATAAATAATTAAATAAAAATAATAATTAAAAAAAAAAAAAAATTTAAAATAAAAAATAAAATATAATTTAAAATTAAAAAAAAATATAAAATAATTAAAAAAAAAAAAATACAATTTATGAATAATAATCTATAATGAAATACTAAAAAATAATATCTATATTAATATTATGTTTAATAATATATGCTATTAATGTAATAATTATGCTATTAATGTAATATTATGCTATTAATGGTAATAATTATGCTATTAATGGTAATAATTATGTATTAATGCTAATATTAGCTATTAATGTAATAATTATCTATTAATGGTAATAATTATCTATTAATGGTAATATTTATGCTATAATGTAATAATTATGCTATTAATGCTAATAATTATGCTATTAATGGTAATAATTATGCTATTAATGCTAATAATTATGGTATTAATACTATATAATTATGGTATTAATATCTAAATGTAAAATTATGTATTAATGTAAATTATGCTATTAATGCTAATTATGCTATTAATGCTAATATTATGGTATTAATGGTAATAATTATGCTATTAATATTATGCTATATGCTATATATTATGTATTATGATGTATGATGCATTGATTGAATGCTATATGATGATGGTATTAGATGATGGTTTATTGATGATGGTTTTGATATTTATGGTATTGGATTATGTATAGGGCACATAATAATTATGCTATTAATGTTAATAATTATGCTATTAATGCTAATAATTATGCTATTAATGGTAATTATGCTATTAATGCAATAATTATGGTATTAATGCTAATAATTATGGTATTAATGCTAATAATTATGCTATTAATGGTAATATTTATGCTATTAATGGTAATAATTATGCTATTAATGCTAATAATTATGCTATTAATGGTAATAATTATCTATTAATGCTAATAATTATGGTATTAATGCTAATAATTATGTAATTAATATGCTAAATTAATGATATAATGCTATTATGGTATTAATGCTAATTATGTATATATTAATGTAATATTATGCTATTAATGGTAATAATTATGTATTAATGGTAATATTATGGTATTAATGAATATTATGCTATTAATGCTAATAATATTATATTAATGGTAATAATTATGTATTAATGTAATAATTTATGCTATTAATGTAATTAATTATGCTATAAGTATTATGTATATTAATATGTATTATTATGTATATGATTTTTATTGATGTATTATGCTATTAATGTAATGTTTATGTATTATGTATATGATGTATTATGTATGTATGTATATTATAGTATTAATGAACTATATTATGTATTAATGTTAATGATTATGTATTAATGTATATATATGCTATTAATGGTATATATTATTGTAATTGCTAATAATTATTGTATTAATGTAATAATTATGGTATTAATGCTAATAATTATGTATTATGGTATATTATGCTATAATGTATATTTTATGTATATAATGTATAATTATGTATTAATGTATAATTATGTATTAATGCAATATGTATTAATGATTATTATGGTATAATTTATATGGTAATAATGATATGTATTAATGTAATAATTATGCTATTAATGTAATAATTATGTATTAATGCTAATAATATGCTATTAATGTAATATTTATGCATATTAATGTATATAAGATTAATGCTATTAATAGGTTAATTAATTATGATTATGTAATTAGTATATGCCAATTAATAATGGTATATATTAAATGCTATATGTAATTATGGTATTAATGCTAATAATTATAATGTATTAATGCTAATGAATAATTTATGGTATTATGTATTAATGCGTAATATAATGCTTAATTAATAGGTAATATATGTATTATGTAATTAATTTGTAATAATTATGGTATTAATGTATAATTAGTAATTATTGGTAATTAATGCTAAATGAATTATGTATTAATGGCTAATAATTATGTAATTAATGCTAATATTATGAATTATGATATGTATAATGCTAATAATAATGCTATATATGCTAGTAATTATTGTTATTGATGATGCTATTGATGATGCTATTGATGATGTTATTGATGATGGTTTGATGATGTGATGGTTTTGATGATGCTATTGATATGCTATTGAGATGGTTTGATGATGGTTTTGATGATGGTTTTGATGATGGTTTTGATATTATGGTATTGGTATATGTATGCACATAATAATTATGCTATTAATGTTAATAATTATGCTATAATGCTAAAATTATCTATTAATGGTATTATGTTATTAATGCTAATAATTATGGTATTAATGCAATAATATGGTATTAATGCTAATAATTATTTATTAATGGTAATAATTATGCTATTAATGTAATAATTATGCTATTAATGGTAATAATTATGCTATTAATGTTATAATTATGCTATTAATGCCAATAATTATGCTATTAATGCAATAATTATGTATTAATTCTAATAATTATGCTATTAATGCTAATAATTATGCTATTAATGATAATAATTATGGTATTAATGCTAATAATTATGCTATTAATGCTAATAATAATGCTATTGCTAATAATTATTGTTATTGATGATGGTATTGATGATGCTATTGATGATGTTATTGATGATGGTTTTGATGATGCTATTGATGATGGTTTTGATGATGGTTTTGATATTTATGGTATTGGTATTATGTATGCACATAATAATTATGCTATTAATGTTAATAATTATGCTATTAATGTTAATAATTATGCTATTAATGCTAATAATTATGCTATTAATGGTATTTATGCTATTAATGTTAATAATTATGGTATTAAGCTAATAATTATGGTATTAATGCTGATAATTATGCTATTAATGGTAAATTTATGCTATTAATGCTAATAATTATGCTATTAATGGTAATAATTATGCTATTAATGTAATAATTATGCTATTAATGCCAATAATTATGGTATTAATGCTAATAATTATGGTATTAATGCTAATAATTATGGTATTAAATGCTAATTATGGTATTAATGGTAATAATATGCTATTAATGCTAATAATAATGCTATTGCTAATATTATTGTTATTGATGATGCTATTGATGATGCTATTGATGATGCTATATGATGATATTGATGATGTTTTGATGATTGAGATTATTGATGATGGTTTGATGATGTTATGGATGTTTTGATAGTTTATATAGGTATTGTGTATTTAATGTATGCACATAAATTATGTTATTAATGTAATAATTATGCTATTAATGCTAATAATTATGGTATTAATGCTAATAATTATGCTATTAATGCTAATAATTATGGTATTAATGACTAATTATGCTATTAATGCTAATAATTATGGTATTAATGCTAATAATTATGCTATTAATGGTAATAATTATGGTATTAATGCTAATAATTATGCTATTAATGCTAATAATTATGGTATTAATGGCAATAATTATGGTATTAATGCCAAAAATTATGCTATTAATGCTAATAATTATGGTATTAATGCTAATAATTATGGTATTAATGCTAATATTTATGGTATTAATGCAAATAATTATGGTATTAATGCTAATAATTATGCTATTAATGCTTATAATTATGCTTTTAATGCCAATAATAATGCTATTGCTAATATTGTTATTGATGATACTATTGATGATGGTTTTGATATTTATGGTATTGGTATTATGTATGCACATAATAATTATGCTATTAATGTTAATAATTATGCTATTAATGCTAATAATTATGCTATTAATGGTAATTATGGTATTAGTGCTAATAATTATGGTATTAATGCTAATAATTATGCTATTAATGCTAATAATTATGGTATTAATGCAAATAATTATACTATTAATGGTAATAATTATGCTATTAATGCTAATAATTATGCTATTAATGCTAATAATTATGCTATTAATGGTAATATTTATGCTATTAATGGCAATAATTATGCTATTAATGCTAATAATTATGCTATTAATGGTAATATTTATGCTATTAATGCTTATAATTATGCTATTAATGCTAATAATAATGCTATTGCTAATATTATTGTTATTGATGATGCTATTGATGATGCTATTGATGATGCTATTGATGATGCTATTGATGATGGTTTTGATGATGGTTTTGATATTTATGGTATTGGTATTATGTATGCACATTTAATGTCCTTAAGTATTCAGTGACCTCTTACTATTATTGATATGAATGAGAAACATGTTTATATATCTGTAATACGTTGTAGGGTAAATTAAAGGACATACAAAACATGATATTTAGATATGTTCATTGTCTATCTGGAACTTATTATTTTCCTTAATAATTATTCTATACTTTTCAAGAATTCTTTTCTCCCAAAAAGCTTTTGTAAAAGCTCTTGCGTACCTATACATCTCCAAGCATAGTATTACCTTTGTATGTTCTAACATGACTTGAAAGGATACTAGCAAGGATGTTGGCGGGTACAAAGCCGCATGGATGCGTAAGACACGTGCTAAAGAAACTGAAGAAGAGCGACAATGTCGTTTGGATAAGTCTAAAGCTGAGTATAAGCAACGCATTGCAACGGAGTTGCTGGAACAAAAACAACTACGGTTGGCCAAAAATGCTCAGAAGCTACATCAACGGCGTCAAAAAAAAAAAGCGACACCACCAGTACATCACTCTGCTGATCAGACAGTAACTTCCTCAGTACAACAGTCTGCTGATCAAACTACAAGCTCACCTGTACAATACTCTGCTGATGTAACTCAGAGTGCTGATCAAACAGTAACCTCATCAGTACTACAGTCTGCTGATCCAACTGTAAGCTCACCAGTACTACAGTTTGCTCTAGCTCTTTCTAGCAGTTCACCGGATGAAAGGAGCACAATTCCTCAAGTTTCATCACCGCGTAAAGCAACAGCAAAGCGTAAACATTGTGCTGAGGAGACGTCACGCACAAAACGTTTTCGCCTTGAACAACAACAAACTCCTTTGGAGGCACAAATTGCTCAGGAGTCTTCACTATCCAAACAGAGCCGCTTACGTAAAAGTGGTGCCTCCCGTCGTCAACACCGCAAAAAGACGTCTTCTACTGTTACACAAGTGGATCCTGACTCTTTTTCTGCTTTATTACTTCAACGTCTCATCTATGTCGGTTTGCAGAAAGAAAATCGTATTTACCTACCTACACCTCCCTCTTCATATCCACCTGGATTTACAGATAGTGATTTTGGCATTGTGGAACATACCTGTGGCTCTATGATATTCATATGTAAGCATTGTGAAGCTCGACATTTCATGGATGAGATGCCATCGGATAAACAGTATACTCTCTGTTGTCACAAGGGAAGGTCAAGGTTCCGTTACCTCAGTATCCAGAGATGTTGGAATGTATTCTTAAAGGTCAGAGTCCATACAGTCGGAATATGATGGATAACATCAGAAGTATTAATAGTTCATTTGGTTTTGCTTCTATGGGTGCAAGTATTGCTCCCCCACCTGGACATGGCCCTTATTGCTTCCGGATTCATGGCCAAATTTATCACCGTACTGGAACACTACATCCTGCTCCAGATCAAGCTCCTGCTTATGCCCAACTCTACATTTTAGATACTGCCACTGCTAATGACCAACGTTTACAGTGTGATGAAAATAAGAAATGTCATCCTAAATTGATGCGGCTCATTGCTAACTTATTAGATCGCATTAATCCTTTTGTTTCCGCATACAAAATGTTACGTTTTGTTGAACAAGAGGAACAGGAGAAGGCAATTGAAAATGGTACTGTCATGCCTAATATCATCATGGCTCTTAAACAGGATCGAGAACAAGACCCAAGACGTTATAATAAGCCAATTGTTAATGAAGTTGCTGTGGTCTTTGAAAATGCTGATGGAGAGCCGCCTTTCAATAGAGACATTTTAATTCATCTCAAACCTGACCCAAACAATCCTTTAGCTCCAAAAACACAGCAAGTTAGTATTCTCCACAGTAATTTGGATGCTTTACTGTATCCGTTATTTTTTCCGCATGGTGAACAAGGCTGGCATGAGGGACTGAAGCATCAAGGTGAAAATCCACGGAGAATTACACAATTGCAGTATTACTGTTATTTGCTATCTGTACGTCCTGGGTTCAATCCTATTTTAAATGGTGGAAAACTAACGCAACAGTATTTAGTAGATGCGTATATAAAAATTGAGGCTAATCGCTTAAATTTTATACGTCAACATCAAAAAGACTTAAAAGTGGAAGACTATTGCGTACTACAGGAACATCTGCAAAGAAAATCTTTTGAAAAAGGAATTCCTATTGGCAAGACGGTCATTTTACCATCGTCATTTGAAGGCAGTCCCAGAAACATGCAGCAGAGGTATCAAGATGCCATGGCTATTGTTACAAAATTTGGACGGCCAGATCTTTTTATAACAATGACCTGTAATCCCAAATGGAGCGAGATTATCCATAATTTAGAACCATGGCAGAGGGTGGAACACAGACCGGATTTAGTCGCCCGTGTCTTCAAAATAAAATTAGAAGCCCTATTAAAAGATATAAACAGTGGATTATTTGGCAAGATTTGTGCAATGATTCATGTAATAGAATTCCAAAAGCGAGGACTACCACATGCTCACATTTTGGTTATTCTGGATAGCAATTCCAAATTACGCACTGAGGTAGATGTCGATCGTACTGTTTGGGCAGAAATTCCTGACCCATCCGAGTATCCTGTGCTCCATCAAATTGTGATGCAACATATGATTCATGGACCCTGTGGACAATTGAACCCCAATTCTCCATGTATGGATATTGGAAAGTGTAAAAAAGGATTCCCAAAAGATTTCCAACCAAAAACTGTAATACCACACGATGCCTACCCAACTTATCAACGCAATGCAGGACCTTCATTTACACAACGTTCTCACATGGTTGATAATTCTTGGGTTGTTCCCTATAACCCTTTCTTACTATTAAAGTATAAGTGTCATATAAATGTGGAAATCTGTGCATCCATTCAAAGTGTCAAGTATCTATTCAAATATGTTTACAAGGGGCATGATAAAGCCAATCTGGAAATTTCTCAAACAAACATACAACATGATGAACCTCACCAATTTATGGACTCAAGATACGTCAGTGCACCGGAGGCAGCTTGGAGAATTTTTGCCTATCCAATGCATAAACAATCACACAGCATTGTTCGCCTTGCCGTACATCTGCCACAGTCACAACCCCTTTATTTTCATGAAGATGCTTCTGTTGAGAACATTGCTGCCATGACACATAAAAAATCAACTCTTATGGCCTACTTTGAACTGAATGAGAATGACCCACGTGCTCATGAATACTTCTACCGCCAAATTCCTGAGCACTATGTCTGGAAAGCTGGTGCATGGGAAATTAGGCAGAAACGTGGAACAACAGTCATTGGAAGAATGTATACGGTCAGTATGAAAGATGAAGAACGCTACTATTTACGGTTGTTGTTACTACATGTAAAAGGAGCAACAAGTTTTGAGCACATTAAGACCGTTAATGAAGTCGAGTACCCAACTTTTAAACAGGCAGCAATAGCCCTTGGATTACTTTTGGATGACAGTGTTTGGCGAAATACCTTACTGGATGGCTGTGTTCTAAACATGCCTGCACAGCTTCGGGATATGTTTGCTTACATATGTATCTTTGGTCCTCCTGCTCATCCATTGGAGTTGTGGCAAGAATTTAAAAAAGATTTTATTGAAGACTACTGCCGTGCATATCACCCTAACAATGAGGACTGTGAGCATTGTGAAGGCTATGCAATGACAGATGTTCAAAATGTGTTAAAATTTCATGGCAAAAGCTTTACGGATTTTAATCTACCACGCCCCAAAAGAAAACAACAACTACAACCACAATACGACAAAGAGGAGGAGTTTAGAAGAGCCCAAGAAATGAAAGAAACTTTAAATCAACAACAACTTCTGGCCTATAATGCCATAAATGAAGCATTACAGGATACAAGTCAGCAAGCTAAGTGCTTTTTCATTGATGGCCCAGGTGGCAGTGGGAAAACATATTTGTATGATTTGTTAATTCATCAAATAAGAGGAGAAGGAGAAACTGTGTCACCTGCTGCCAGTACTGGGATTGCAGCCAACTTATTGGAAGGAGGAAGAACCATCCATTCACTTTACGGGATACCTATTCCAATTAATGAAACGTCTGTGTCAAGAATCAAAATGATACTGATGCTGCACACCATTTGAAGAGTACTAAACTTTTCATTATTGATGAATCCACTATGCTATCCAAATTTGCACTGCATGTCATTGACCAACTATTAAAGGATGTTATGACCAAAGATATCTCGAAGAAAAATAAAACACCCTTTGGAGGGAAAGTCATTGTTCTGGGAGGAGACTTTCGTCAGTGTCTTCCTATTATTCCTCATGGAACACGAACTGATATCGTAGAGAGCTGCATTAAATATTCCAGACAATGGCAGATTTTCACTCAATTGCCACTACTTGACAACATGCGCTCTGTTGATCCAGAATACAGCAATTGGATACTTCAGCTGGGAAATGGACAATTGACCAATTCTTATAACCTTGGAGATGATGTTATGGAAATCCCTGAAGATATGATTTGCACAGGTTCACTAATATTTGACATTTTTGGTGAAAACATTGTAATTGATGTCAATGACAATGAAAGCATTCATACAGCAGCATCACATGCCATTCTTTGCCCCAAAAATGATGATGTGGATCAGGTCAACTCTAAGATCATGGATTGCATTGCTGGAGAGTATACAGAATACATTAGTGATGATTCCATTGATCCGGACGAGACAGAGGACCCAGAGCAATACCCTGTTGAATTTTTAAATTCACTTACACCCACGGGGATGCCATCTCATCGTCTGAAATTAAAAATTGGCACCATTGTAATGCTTTTGAGGAACTTCAACAGCAGAAAAGGTCTTTGCAATGGGACTCGCTTAATTGTCACCGGTTTGTTTGCCAACATGATTCGAGCAAGAGTCATTACTGGGTCTGCTGGAGGAAATGTGGTTTTCATTCCCAGGATTGATTTGTGCCCATCAGAAACCGGCTTGCCTTTTAAGTTAAGACGTCGCCAATTTCCTCTGAAGCCAGCTTTTGCCATGACAATAAACAAATCCCAAGGACAAACACTTGAGAAAGTAGGCATTTTTTTGCCAGAACCTGTTTTTGGACATGGACAATTGTATGTGGCTTTTTCAAGAGTGAGAAGACGATCCAATGTAAAAGTGAAAGTGGTGGACACTCCAATCCAAGGAAAATTGCTGCCTAACAGTGACAAAGTTTTTACCAAAAATATTGTCTACAAGAATATTTTGCACTGAACTCTTCCCTATGACTATTCTTCTGTTTATATATGTTTTGAAAAAAAAAAAAAAAAAAAAAAAAAAAATTTTACTGTTTTACATTTTATTCTTTTATATACTGATTTCTACTATATTTTTGTGAACACACATTTAAAATAATATGAGAGATGTGTATCATCCACATTTCTACAGTGGGTGATAGAAACCACTATTTCAAGCTCCAGCACTATATGTGCTGAGAGATTTCATTGTCACTCTTTACAGGGAGAGGTTTTTGTGAACAGCTAAGAGATGGGTGGGATGGCTGTTCACACACATCTCATTAGCAAGGTGTGTTCCACATGTTTAGATAGATAGGGACAAACATAAATTATTAATTAGATTCTACCACACCATTTTTCTTAGATTTTTTCACTTTGTTGAGGAATATACTAAATGATAATAATTGATCATGAAGGACTCACCAACAACATACTTGCTGTAATTTTCATAATTGCATATATGTAATTTGTACTTAACTTGCGGTTTGTGCAGACAACATAGTTGCAGCAGTGTCATCCACATCAACTGCAGTCACCTGTGGTTAGTTAGTCGATGCATCTTATGCACCTGCTGAAGCTACGTTAACTCCATTTACCTTAGGTCCCCTAGAGGTCATCCGGGCACACAAGTACTAGGCATGGGTAAGCATGAAACTATGAAATATGTGATATGCTGCTAGATTAATGCTGTCATGATTGAGCCATGGATTAGTAAATGGTATATTGAGAAGGGACTATAAACTGGAACTTCTATATACTATGGGTGAAAGCCCTAAAACCTAGTTTTGCATGTCTCTGTATCACAGAATCTGTGTTTGAAAAAGCTACCATGTCTTGTCTTACTGTGTTTGGAGTAGGACTTTAACCCCTCCATGTCCTCTCATCCTTATCCATGTAATTCTAAGATTTTTTAATATGAATTGAGCACTTTATATCTGCAATTTTACTCTTGATGTACTAATAAAAGCATTTATAAGAAAAGCAGTTTATTGGTGCAATTGTATATTTGGTATAGAAACTCTCCAAAACCGATGAAACATGATTAATAATAGATATGGGAGAGCCCTAATATATTTTGATAATCATTCATGTGTGACCAAGTCTTATAAAACATAAGCTACTAGCTATATATATTTGAGGAAAAAGTTTAAAAACCTACGTTCCAGCTGGTTCCAGAAATACGGCGAAGCCCACGTGAAATGTTTTCTGACAAATCCATAAAACAATGTAAATAAAAGGGACTGCATCTTTATTAACCCCTGGACCATGGGCGAGGGGTTAATAAAGATGCAGTCCCTTTTTTAGGATTGTTTTATTGATTTTTCAGAAAAAAAATTACATGGTCTTTCTGGAGCCAGCTGGATCCAGCAGGCAGCAACAGGCTGCCCCCAACCCCCAGGTGCCTATTTGTACCTGGCCAGACACAAGAATATAGGGGAGCCCTTTTTTTTAAATATTTCATGAATTTCATGAAATAGAAAAGAAAAATGCGTGGGGCTCCGCGCAATTTCTATGTCTAGCCAGGTACAGCTAAGCAGCTGGGGGCTGGAATCCGCATCACAGGGAGGCCCAAGGTTTCTGGGCACCCCCCGCTGCAAATTGAAGCCCGCAGCCGCCCCAGAAGATGGCGCGTTCATTGAAGCGCCATCCTCTGGCGCTGAACCCCGCTCTTCCAGCGGCCCTGGTGGCGGTGGCACGCTGGGTAATAAAGAGGTTAGGGCCAGCTTTGTATTATCAGCTGGCCCTAAGCCCGAAATTTATGGCGGTCACGCCAATATTAGACACGACCGTCATGAATTTCTATTAAATTGTTTTAAAAAAAACACAACACAGAGAAAATTTTTTATTAGAAATAAAAAAAAAAGCCATTAGGGACTCCATCTTTAATTAAAAAAATCCTCTTCTGTCCGACGTAGTCCAAAACGCGATGTCCTCTCTGCTACATCCCCTGTGCATAGATATAGATGTCTATGCACAGGGAATGAGCAGACTGAGAACAATCTCAGCTCTGCTACATCAGGCAGCAGGCGGGCTCTAGGACCCTGGAGATGCGGCAGCCTACACACAGAGCAGACAGCCGGACTCTTATCTGTGCGAGTTTCCCAGCGATTACTTGCACAGTAAACGAGTCCAATGCAAATCAATGACAAAACTAGGATTGCTTCAGGCTGAAGCTTCCGAGACACATCTGTGATTTGTAAATCGCACACTACTCACTATTACTCGCTTCCCCATTCATTAACATTGGACTCGCTAGACTCGCAACGAGTAGCGAGTCCTGGGCTCGGACTCGCTAGAGTCAAGCGATTCCGAGTAATTTAGGATCGCCCATCACTAGGCCTGACCTCCTCTGTGTCTCTGTCTCTCACCCGTGTCGTAGTGTCGAGAACCTTTGTGTGGGCTACCGCTATGACTTCCCCTTGCGGTCCCTGGCTCCCCTGTTGGTTGCGTTTCAGGTGTCCAGGAGACTGAAGTCTCCTCAGTGAACCGATGTTTTCTGCTGGGCTTGATGCTCTCCTGCAGACTCGGACTCCAGTGTCCGGATTGCTTCCTGGGGTGAGCCGGTATGGCTCGTCTGCCCCCAGTCTGCTCCTTTACTCTATCTTTCTCACGCCTTGCCATCAACCTCACTCTCAGGCCTTCACACTGACTAGGCTACTGGCTCGGGCCTAGCGGATCCAGGTTTGACAGACACTCCCTGGGCTTTCAAACCTGCATCATAGCACATGTAACCAAGCCTTAACCAAGTCATGGAACCACAAGTCCAAGGAGTGACATCAGCAAGGCATGCTCAATGGGGCATGACTGCAGCAGCGAGGCATGTGGAGAGCAGTCCTGGAGAGACTGCCCACCCAACAGCCAGCCATCTAGGAACACCTACACGTCTAGTGTCCCGCCCCAAGGCTTGGGATACTCGGATCCCGGGCGTGGGATACTGGGGATGTCAAAGGCGGTCGTTGCCCGGGGCCGTGCCCTGGGGGTCGCTTTAAAAAGGCGGCAATTATTTACAGGGATATTATTGTAGATATCGTGACGCCACCTACGGAGTCTGGTGATGGCACCAGCGCTGCGACAGACCTCCAGGGATGTTGGATGAGCAGCCTAATGGTATAGCTCCCTGTAGGCGGAGGGGGTCCCTGGGGCAGTGATGTAGGGATGAGGCTCTGCAGGCGGGAGGTAGTACCAGTCTCTGTGCTGGACAGGACCAGGGCTGTAAGAACTGACACACACACTGGGAGTAGTAATTTTCCGTAACTTTACTGATGACAAACCGGCACTGTCCAGGGTACACTCCAGGTGGTCGGGATGCACTTCAGGATTTCCACAGCGAGTTATTTATAAGACCTCCTTGTCCCTTCTCTTACTTGTGGTGAAGCCCTGACCTGTATATAACTTGGCCTGGCCTCCTGCACTTTTCACAGTGTGTGGATTGTGTAGTGGTGTGATATAAGCTCACTTTATAGCCTAGAACAGAGGTTTCAGTGGTGGATTGAGTTAGAGGGGATACATTAACCCTTGCAGGCGCACCCCACCTCACATTCTGAAGAGTGTGTATGTGACACGGTGAATTTAAAAATCCTATCCATGTCAAAGTATTTGTGGAAAATGTTCGGAACTAGTGGATGTGAATTTGTAAATCTAATTGTATCAAAATATTCTGTGGAATTTACCAGAGGAAAACATATTTAAAATCTTCAGCAAATCCACAGTGTCTGGACATATTCTACCAATCACAGTGGCAATGGCTCTAATCAGCTCCATCATTTCAGTACTTTGTAACAATTGTGAAATGGAAAATGATACACAATTATTACCCCTAGTAATATGTAGACACTCATAATGATTGTAAATATGTATATATATGACCTTCATTGGAATCATGAAAGTCACTTTAACTGAGGGATATAGTGATGATGCTTAATTCATCAAATAAAACTAAGATGACATCAAGCATTATCATTCACTATGATAGGATGGGACAGTGAATCACATTGACCTTGAACAGGTAATGTTCATGGATTCTTTACAATCAGGAGTTATAGTAACAATGTATGTTATAAATATGCACTGTCAAAGCAACACATATATACCCAGAATTTATAGAATAATACCCCAAACCATAGTATATCATTGAATGGACAATTTCAAAGTGAGCAATAAATGAAGCACTTCATGTTGAGCAGAAAAGAATCATAACATTTTAATAATAAAATACTACTTCATAGTTAAACAGGCAGTAGTTTTAACAAACATTTCTTAAATCAATAGAACAAGATAAAATAAGAAACTTTGCAATATATATAATTTAACAAATCCGCTTATTTTCTCTACTAACCTTTCTCCACAAGAAATTCTTCTAAACTGATAACACCCTCCTTTATACTGCTAAAAGCCCGGCTTGAAAAACTAGAAAACTATCAGCTCACTGAGGTATCAAGGTATGTGTGGCGCCCAGGGCCGGCTCCAGGTTTCTGTGGGCCCCGGGCGAAAAAGTCTCAATGGGCCCCCTTTAGTACAGTCATAGCCAAACGTTTTGAGAATTACACCAAAATTATATTTTCACATGATCTGCTGCCCTCTGGTTTTTATTTGTGTTTGTCTAATGTTTATATCACATACAGAAATATAATTGCAATCATATTATGAGTACCAAAAGGTTATATTGACAGTTAGAATGCGTTAATGCAGCAAGTCAATATTTGCAGTGTTGACCCTTCTTCTTCAGGACCTCTGCAATTCTCCCTGTCATGCTCTCTATCAACTTCTGGACCAAATCCTGACTGATAGTAGTCCATTCTTGCATAATCAATGCTTGCATTTTGCCAGAATTTGTTGGTTTTTGTTTTGTCCACCCGTCTCTTGATGATTGACCACAAGTTCTCAATGGGATTAAAATCTGGGGAGTTTCCAGGCCATGGACCCCAAATCTCTATGTTTTGTTCCCTGAGCCATTTAGTTATCACCTTTGCTTTATGGCAAGGTGCTCCATCATGCTGGAAAAGGCATTGTTGGGCGCCAAACTGCTCTTGGACGGTTGGGAGAAGTTGCTCTTGGAGGACATTCTGGTACCATTCTTTATTCATGGCTGTGTTTTTAGGCAAGACTGTGAGTGAGCCAATTCCCTTGGCTGAGAAGTAACCCCACACATGAATGGTTTCAGGATGCTTTACAGTTGGCATGAGACAAGACTGGTGGCAGCGCTCACCTCTTCTTCTCCGAATAAGCTGTTTTCCAGATGTCGCAAACAATCGAAAAGGGGATTCTTCAGAGAAAATGACTTTACCCCAGTCCTCAGCAGTCCAATCCCTGTACCTTTTGCAGAATATCAGTCGGTCCCTGATGTTTTTTCTGGAGAGAAGTGGCTTCTTTGCTGCCCTCCTTGAAACCAGGCCTTGCTCAAAGAGTCTCCGCCTCACAGTGCGTGCAGAAGCACTTACACCAGCCTGCTGCCATTCCTGAGCAAGCTCGGCACTGCTGGTAGTCCGATCCCACAGCTGAAACAGTTTTAATATACGGTCCTGGCGCTTGCTGGTCTTTCTTGGGCACCCTGGAGCCTTTTTGACAACAATGGAAGCTCTCTCCTTGAAGTTCTTGATGATGCGATAGATTGTTGACTGAGATCCAATCTTTCTAGCTGCGATACTCTTCCCTGTTAGGCCATTTTTGTGCAGTACAATGATGGCTGCACGTGTTTCTTTAGAGATAACCATGGTTAACTGAAGAGAAACAATGATACCAAGCACCAGCCTCCTTTTAAAGTGTCCAGTGGTGTTATTCTTACTTAATCATGACTGATTGTTCGCAAGCCCTGTCCTCATCAACACCCATACCTGTGTTAATGGAACAATCACTAAAACGATGTTAGCTGCTCCTTTTAAGGCAGGACTGCAATAATGTTGAAATGTGTTTTGGGGGTTAAAATTCATTTTCTAGGCAAATATTGACTTATAAAGAGTGATTAGCTTAACAGCAATTACTTGCTGACATTCTGTAGTATATGCAAATTGCCATTAGAAAAAACGAAGCAGTAGACTTTGTTAAAATTAATATTTGTATCATTCTCAAAACTTTTGGCCATGACTGCACATATCGCGGACTATAATATACAGTGCCTACAAGTAGTATTCAACCCCCTGCAGGTTTAGGTGGTTTGATAAGATGCAAATAAGTTAGAGCCTTCAAACTGCAAACGAGAGTAGGATTTATTAACAGAAGCATAAATCTTACAAACCAAAAAGTTATGTTGCTCAGTTGAATTTTAATAAATTTTAAACATAAAAGTGTGGGTCAATTATTATTCAACCCCTCAAACCACCAGCATTCTGTTTGGTCCCCTAAAGTATTAAGAAGTAGTTTAGGCACAAAGAACAATGAGCTTCACATGTGTGGATTAATTATCTCTTTTGCCAGCCTTTTCTGACTATTTAAGACCCTCCCCAAACTTGTGAACAGCACTCATACATGGTCAACATGGGAAAGACAAAGGAGCATTCCAAGGCCATCAGAAACAAGATCGTGGAGGGTCACAAGGCTGGCAAGGGGTACAAAACCCTTTCCAAGGAGTTGGGCCTACCTGTCTCCACTGTTGGGAGCATCATCCGGAAGTGGAAGGCTTATGGAACTACTGTTAGACTTCCACGGCCTGGACAGCCTTTGAAAGTTTCCTCCCTTGCCGAGGCCAGGCTTGTCCGAAGAGTCAAGGCTAACCCAAGAGCAACAAGGAAGGAGCTCCGGGAAGATCTCATGGCAGTGGGGACATTGGTTTCAGTCAATACCATAAGTAACGTACTCCACCGCAATGGTCTCCGTTCCAGATGAGCCCGTAAGGTACCTTTACTTTCAAAGCGTCATGTCAAGGCTCGTCTACAGTTTGCTCATGATCACTTGGAGGACTCTGAGACAGACTGGTTCAAGGTTCTATGGTCTGATGAGACCAAGATCGAGATCTTTGGTGCCAACCACACACGTGACGTTTGGAGACTGAATGGCACTGCATACGACCCCAAGAATACCATCCCTACAGTCAAGCATGGTGGTGGCAGCATCATGCTGTGGGGCTGTTTCTCAGCCAAGGGGCCTGGCCATCTGGTCCGCATCCATGGGAAGATGGATAGCACGGCCTACCTGGAGATTTTGGCCAAGAACCTCCTCCATCAAGGATCTTAAGATGGGTCGTAAGTTCATCTTCCAACAAGACAATGACCCAAAGCACACAGCCAAGAAAACCAAGGCCTGGTTCAAGAGGGAAAAATCAAGGTGATGGAGTGGCCTAGTCAGTCTCCTGACCTTAACCCAATTGAAAACTTGTGGAAGGAGCTCAAGATTAAAGTCCACATGAGACACCCAAAGAACCTAGATAACTTGGAGAAGATCTGCATGGAGGAGTGGGCCAAGATAACTCCAGAGACCTGTGCCGGCCTGATTAGGTCTTATAAAAGACGATTATTAGTTGTAATTGCAAACAAGGGTTATACCACAAAATATTAAACCTAGGGGTTGAATAATAATTGACCCACACTTTTATGTTTAAAATTTATTAAAATTCAACTGAGCAACATAACTTTTTGGTTTGTAAGATTTATGCTTCTGTTAATAAATCCTACTCTCGTTTGCAGTTTGAAGGCTCTAACTTATTTGCATCTTATCAAACCACCTAAATCTGCAGGGGGTTGAATACTACTTGTAGGCACTGTATATATATATATATATATATATATATATATATATATATATATACATATATATTGCTGCACACTTACCACAAGCCCCATAGACAGTGGCGTAACTAGAGTCTGAAGGGCCCCGGTGCGAAATTTGGACCGGGGCCCCCCCCCCGCACCTTTCCTCGAGCGCCAACATTAGTCAGATGTATGGGCCCTTATAACGTTCATAAATCTATAAGACTCACGAATTGCCTTCCCTCTTAATATTAATGCCCTCATCCTGTATATATGGTCTCCTCCTGAATAGCCCTTATCCTATATATGGTCCTTCCATTATAGTAAAATGCAGCCTCATACCTTCATATAGTAAAATGCAGCCTCATATCCTTCCAATATAATGCCAGCTCCATATTATAATGCTGCCTCATAGCCCTCCATATAATATAAAGCAGCCTCATTGCCCTCCAAATAATATAATGCAGCCTCATAGCCCTCCATATACCGTAATATAAAGCAGCGTCATAGCCCTTCAGCTAATATAATGCAGCGTCATACCTCTCTAGATAATATAATGCAGCGTCATAGCTCTCCAGATAATATAATGCAGCATCATAGTTCTCCAGATAATATAATGCAGCCTCATAGCCCTCCTGATATTATAATGTAGCCTCATAGCCCTCCAGATAATATAATGCAGCCTCATAGCCCTACAGATAATATAATACAGCGACATAGCTCTCCAGATAATACATTCCTGCGTCATAGGCCTTCAGATAATATAATGCAGCGTCATACCTCTCTAGATAATATAATGCAGCGTCATAGCTCTCCAGATAATATAATGCAGCATCATAGTTCTCCAGATAATATAATGTAGCCTCATAGCCCTCCTGATATTATAATGTAGCCTCATAACCCTACAGATAATATAATGCAGCCTCATAACCCTACAGATAATATAATGCAGCCTCATAGCCCTACAAATAATATAATGCAGTGTCATAGCTCTCCAGATAATATAATGCAGCGTGATAACTCTCCAGATAATATAGGGCAGCCTCATAGTCCTACAAATATAACCCAGCCTCATAGCCCTATCAAAACTTCTCTGAAGAAAAACACTTTAAGGCCCCTTTCACATCACCGTTTTGCTGATGTTTGCGGCCGATCCGGCAGGTGGCGCCGCACTTGCGTTTTGGATCTGTCAAGCCCCATGTATTCTCTATGAGGCTTGTGGTCCAGTGCGGCAAGTGTGGTTCTGCCGGATGCATCAGATCCGGCACTTGCGGCCGCAAAAAAAAAAACGCTGCTTGCAGCTTTTTTTTTCGTGGCCGCAAGTGCCGGATCCGGCGTAACTGCACTTTACACACCAGACCGCAAGCCTCATAGAGAATACATGGGGCTTGCCAGATCCGAAACGCAAGTGCGGCAGTTAGGTGGCAGATCCAGCAGATGCGGCGCCACCTGCCGGATTGGCCGCAGACATCAGCAAATTGCTGATGTGAAAGGGGCCTTAAATGTTTTTTTTTTCAGAGACGTTTGTGTCACACACTCCCAAACACACACACTCCCACACACTCACACTCCCACACACTCACACTCCCACACACACACACTCTCCCACACACACTCCCACACACACTCCCACACACACTCCCACACTCACACACTACCACACACTCCCACACACACACACACTACCACACACACTACCCCACACACACATACACACTCATACATACACACACTCACACACACTCACACACACACACACTACCACACACACACTACCACACACACACTACCACACACACACTCCCACACACACTCCCACACACACAAACACACACACAAACACTACAGAGCTGTAGATCACAGTCCACAGTGGCCATCCATCCCCCAGCTCTGGCCAGTGCCCTGCAGACACAAGCTGGGGGAGAGCCATAAGGAATGGGGCACTGTGCCCAGCACTGCCCTGCCATGGATCACATTGCCCCAGGTAACAGGCTGGTAACAGAGCCCTCCACCAGATCAGCAGGTACAGTGCAGCCATTCAGGAGTTAACTACAGCATGTAATCCGACCCAGAGCCCCGGGGAGCAAAGAGAAAAGTTCCTTCAGGAACTCACCGTCACCGCTCCTGCCGGCAGCTGCCTGCGTCCAGTGTCTGTGAGGAGGGGATTTTAAAACTGCCGCGCCTGCCAGTCTTTTGGCGACCGTAATCGGCCGCCTGCGGACCCGCCATGCAGTGACATGGATGTGCTTCCTGAGGGACGCACATCCATTTAAAGCAGGCGCAGCAGTCGCAGGGTTTGGCGCCCTGCACCTCCGGGGGCCCCTTGGGTGGGATGGGGGGGTACTAGGGCGAGTACCTGTCTGCCGCCTGCCGGCTTCTTCACAGACTAGAGGAGGGGCGGGCACAACTGCGGGAAGTGAGGCTCCTCTCACTTCCCGTCCTCCCTCCACTCCTCGTCCAGCGCTATCGCGGTCGAGGCGGGCGGCTGGAAGCACGGGGCACGGGCCCCCCCCAGGGGGCGGGCCCGGTCTCAGCCGCGACCGCTGCGACCGCGGTAGTTACGCCACTGCCCATAGACAATGCATGGGGCTTGCCGCAAAAGTGTAGCAAGTGCAGCCGCTAGGCGGAAAAAGCGGCAGATACGTGTTTTTTTACCGCAACTGCCACATTTTTCAAAAAGCACCTATGTGAAGGCAGCCTTACAGGAACAGTGACTGCTGAAACCAGCAAGATCTGTTTCTGACAGTGAGTATATTACATGTTGTTAGGAGCGGGCTAAAATGCGTTTGCGTTCCCTTGCGCTTTTTAAAAGTACCCTTCAAACGCAACATGTTGCATTTTTGTGCATCTGAGGATGCTTGGTATATATGCTCAATGGAGCCACACTGCCATATGGGTGGCACCGCAGCCAAGCGGAGTGTCTGGCCATCCGGATCTCTCTTTCTCCTCACTTTTCTTCTTGCTGTTCCGGTCTCCTCCGGTTGCTCTGCACATATCAGCACAGTGATGACAACATCGTGCCCCTCCATGCTGAGCTGCAGAATGCAGACAGCAACAGAAGAGACTCTGGAGAAGAATGCTGCTGGCAAATGCAGCTGGGACTATAGGAGCGGGACCGGAATCCGTGGGGGGGCTACCACTGGTACACATACCTCGTATGCACGCGGCCCTGCTCCATATACCTCGTACGCACACGGCTCTGCTCCGTAAACCTCATACAGATACAGATTCGCTCCGTACAAATGCAGTTCCGCTCCGGACACCTTGTAAGCATCCGGTTCCGCTCCGTACACCTCGTACACACACTGCTCCACTCCATACACCTCGTACACACAGGGCTCAGCTCTATTCCATACACCTAGTACACACTCGCCTCTGCTACATTCACACTGTAAATCCCTCCTGACCCCACACATAAACTTCACCTAATTGAACATCATGATGGCCAGCACAGCAGAGTCCTGCATACACCGAGGAGCTGATCATGTGACCCCGACTCCTCCCTTCCATTCGCATCATCACACGTCCTGTCAGCACAGTGTGCGGCTCTGTCGGCTCCCATGGAAAGAAACCTCCGGAGCTGCAGGAGGCTGCAAATGACCTCCCTGCAAATGACCCCCCAGCTGCCCCCTGGATATGGCCCTGGCTGTGGGGGCAGTGCTCAGGGGCCCCTGAGGCTAGGGTCACATTTGCGTTGTGACCCTAGCCTGACGCAGGTATTTTCGGCTGCAGCGCATAGCGTTTAATGCTATGTGCTGGAGCCCATAGAAACCCGCTGTTTACCTTGCCAACCACTGGTTGGCAATGTAAACAGCGGGTTGCTAGGGGCTCCATTGCTGGCAGCGCATAGCACTAAACGCTCTGCGTTGCAGCGGACAATACTTGCGTCAGGCTAGGGTCACAACGCAAGTGTGACCCTAGCCCTCAGGGGCCCGGTGGGTCCCCTCCAAGCAGTCGGGCCCCGACACTTGCCCAGTTGCACCGGGTGCTGACGCCAGGCCTTGTGGCGCCCCTCTGTCTAGGCGCCACAGAGAGGTATTGCAAGCTGACATCAAATGTGATATTTTTGTAAGTTGTCAGTTCAGGGTTTAACCTATGGAGTCTGCTCTTACACACACTTAGGTCTAGGCCACTTAGAGTAAGGGGGACCAGTAATTTAGTAGGTCCCAAAAGGGGGTGGAGCCTAGGGTAGAGTAGTGGGAGAGAGTGACAGTTTACAGACAGTGCTGGGAAGGCAGTCAGTAAGGACAGGCCTGGTAGTGCAGTTGACAGGAGGGATCCCCATCTTTAAGTGGGGGCCCAGGACTGAGGGCAACAGACCAGGACTGGTTGGAGCTGGCTGGTCACGTTGGGGAAGACACCGGCAACGCGGGAAGCCAAGGCGGTCAGAAGTGCACCTCTGACCACAGACCGACGAGCTGCGGGCCCATAGTAACCGAATTGCCGACAGCACCAAAAGGACATCTCACCCCTTAGGACAGAAACCGGTTGAGGGCACTAGTGGTTGCGGACTGAATTCCGGTGGCGGGAGAAATTGTGCTCTCCTGCTGCTCCCGTCCGTACTGGTAAGGGACCAACCTGGATGGCTAGTGACAGACTGTAGGACTGGCGGGAGAGCGCTATGAAGGTGGTAGAGACTGGGAAGAATAGAGACGACCCCGAAAGGCAACGAAAGAAAACATCTAGAGACTTCATAAGGGGGACCCTGAGCTGGCAACATCCACCCGGTAAACCAAACTGTACCGTGTTCCGTTTTTACCATCGGCCGGTACCTAGTAAAGTCGAGTAAAACTTGAACTGGTCTCTGTAGTTCTTCCCACCAGTGCCCGGAAGACTTCAACACTGTGACCAGCAGCTCACCAGAGGGGTAAGGACCACCACTACGACTCCCCTCATCCTCATACATCCCTGCTGCCCTGAGGTAATAGCTCCACCTGTGGGGAGCTGTACCACACTCTGCTGCACCCACCATCACCTCAGCGGTGGGAACTACAGGTGGCGTCACGTTCCTTTGTAAATATCCCCTTCTCCCCCACCATCTAACAAATGACAACCAGGGCACAGAACCGGGATCCCGACCACCCATGATTCACCATTCAAGAAGCCATCAGTCCCGGTGTCCGAGTACCCCCTTGCCATGGCCACATCATACATATTGCCCATTGTCTTTGGAGAACTAAAGAAGGAGGAAGCACACTGAGAGTGAGATGGAGAGACACACAGAGATAGTCCTGCTGTTGCTTAGTTCAAATTTTATATCCAACCAATGCTGGATTAACAGCTACAATGCTTTGTACTTCTGTCCTTCATGATACACATTGCCTCTCATGTTGTGCTACAGAGAGATAGGGAAGCAAAATATTATTTTTCGCTATGTGAAGCGAAAGAGAAACCTAATTGCAGCTAATCAACACCACTAGTTCAGTTATAGGCAAAACCTTAAAGAGCCGAAAACTGGTGAAAAATGTAGGATGCAAGTCTCATAATGGCAAGAAATAACAATATTCTTGTGTTTATATGCCATTTTATTCTGGAAAAGTTACCTGAAATGATAGCTATGCTTCTAAGTATAAATATCTCTACAAAAACATTCTTTAAGATGCTTCAGATATATACAGCTATAAACGCTGTGTAGTGCAGCCCCGTAATTATGTAGTTCCAGCTGCTGCCAACAGTGAGAACAGGTGATTGGCGAGGATGCCATGTATTGCACCCCACCAATCAGACCTATACTAAGGAAAGGCCATCAATTTTAAATAATAACTTCAGCATTTATTTTATTTCACAGCTGGTGTGCTGCTTTAAATTTAAGTTCACTGCCCTGCCTTATACTCACCTGCTGCTACCTTCTTATGTTGTTGCTCATCGGTAGGGGTGTTATCCAATCGGCAGGGCCTACGCCCGGGTTAATTTATAACTGATGTTAGCTGTCACAAAATAGAATTTGAATATGTCATATTAATGACCTGTAAGAGAATAGAAGCTGAGCTGTGATTGATTGCTATAGGCAGCCTAATAAATCTCCAGCCAACAGTAAACCCTCCCCCTGGCCGGGCAGTATCTGTTACCTCACACATACACATAATAGACAGCTCATGTGACTGACATCTGCCTTAATTCCCTATATGGCACATGTGTTGCACATTGGCTGTTTTTAATCAGATGTTTATATTTGGAAATTAAAGATAGCACACGTATGAGACGAGTTGTGTGAGGTGATTTGTGCACATCTGTGTCTGTCTGTGTGGTGTGTGTGTCCCTGGGGTGTGTGTATATGTGTGTCCCTGTGGGGTGAGTGCATGTGTCCCTATAGGGTGTGTATGTGTGTGTGTCGCTGTGGGGGGGTCTGTGTGGTGTGTGTCTCTGTTGTGTGTGTCTCTTTGTGGTGTGTGTGTCCCTGTGGGGTGAGTGCATTTATCCCTATAGGGTGTGTATGTGTGTGTGTCCTTGTGGGGGGGTCTGTGTGGTGTGTGTGTGTATCTGTGTTGTGTGTGTCTCTTTGTGGTGTGTGTGTGTGTCCCTGTGGGGTGAGTGCATGTGTCCCTATAGGGTGTGTATGTGTGTGTGTCCCTGTGGGGGGGTCTGTGTGGTGTGTGTGTGTCTCTTTGTGGTGTGTGTGTGTCCCTGTGGGGTGAGTGCATGTGTCCCTATAGGGTGGCTATCATTAAGCCCCTCTCATTCACAACTGTCAACTGTTAACTGTCACTTTTTCCCCATTATGTAGATAAGGGCAAAATTGTTTGGTGAACTGGAACGCGCAGGGTTAAAATTTTGCCTCACAACATAGCCTATGACTCTCTCGGGGTCCAGACGTGTGACTGTGCAAAATTTTGTGGCTGTAGTTGCAATGGTGTAGATGCCAATCCCGGATATACACACGTACATACATACATACATACTGTACATACACACACATTCAGCTTTATAAATTAGATAAACACTGCGTAGTGCAGCCCCTTAATTATGTAGTTCCAGCTGCTGCCGACAGTGAGAACAGGTGATTGGCGGGGATGCCATGTATTGCACCCCACCAATCAGACTTATACTGAGGAAAGGCCATCAATTTTAAATAATAACTTCAGCATTTATTTTATTTCACAGCTGGTGTGCTGCTTTAAATTTATGTCCGCTGCTCTGCCTTATACTCATCTGCTGCTATCTTCTTATGTTGTTGCTCATCGGTAGGGGCGTTATCCAATTGGCAGGGGCGTTGCTAGGCCTTTCGCTCTGGGGCCCAGTACCCGAATCATGACTGCTCTGCCCCTAGTCTCTAATTCACTTTTTTTTAATTGAATAAAGTTTTGTGCAGGCTTGCACAGAGGCAGGGTTTTCCTAACACAGCTATGCATGGTGCAGCTGTGTGATTGCCTGGTCTCTTTGGCCCCAGTGTGTATGATGGTGCAAATGGGTGTGTGTATATGATGTATGTGTGATGATGTGGCTTTGTGTGTGTCATGTATGTGTGATGGTATGCCTGGGTGTGTATATGATGTATGTGTGATGCTGTACCTGGGTGTGTGTGTGATTTTTGTGTGATGTGTGTGTCATTTATGTGTAATGGTATGCCTGGGTGTGTATGACCCGCCCAGGGGTCTTTGGAACTCGGTATCTGGGCATTTACTGTAAGAAGATGTCACTGGTGGCCTGCCCGGACCCATACCCTCAGGTCACTTGAAAAAGGGGAAAGCAAAAATGGGAAATAATAAAAGTCTTGTGACGCCACCTGTAGTTTCTAGTAATCTCACCAGCGCCGCTGTCAAACCGCGGTAGATGGTGGTATTGCAGCCAGTTGACAATGCTCCCTGCAGGCGGAGCGGGATCCCCGGGGCAGTGTAGCTGCTGTGCTGGTTGTCGTGGTAGCAGCTGTATGGATTAGCTTAATACATTAAGACACCGGAGGCTTACTGACTCTGTACGGGTGCTTTACTGGCAACAGTTCTTAGTAGTTCAGGTACACAGTTACACAGTCTTTGCGGGTAGCTGCCCGGGTAGTCACTGGGGAGAATAAAATCTCTTTGAGGCTCCCAGAGTGTTCCTTCCCTAGTACCTTCACTGCCCTCTGTGTCTTTGCTTGTGCCTCCTTAATATCCTTGCACTGTCCTGCACAACCCACTTGTCTACCAGGCCTGTTGGGTGCTATGAGGTACCCTTCTTCTCTAAGGGTCTCAACCCAGTTTAGTGCTTCTGGTGGGGCGGCACTTTCTGGACCTGGTCAGGGCTGCCCTGGGCACATCTGCGACCTACCGGTATTGACGGCTCAGGGTTAGACTCGCCTGCATCGTGACTCGGAGCCGGTACCCCATTGTGGACTAGGATTCCCTCGCACTGTGGTAAGGTCCGGCACTGGGTTTCCCCCTTCCGTCTGGGTCGATGCTCTTTTTGGGCGCCCTCCCTGTGGTGTCCCTTTAGGACTTGTTCCTCCGACTAGACTACTCTGACTGCCTAACTCTCCGAGTGGTTCCCACTCCTTCTACCCTGACGCTCCTCCCACTGGGACCGGTTATCCTGGTAACGGGTGGCCAATTGGTCCCCTATGTTAGGTGTAGGGATGTTTGGACTTTACACTCCCCAATGACAAGAATACTGCACACTCAGTTATGGGTGCAGTACCACTACTGTGGCGCACTGACAAGTGTGGCGCCACATTTATGATGTATGGGTGATGGTGTGCCTGGGTGTGTGATGTATGTGTGATGGTATGCCTGGATTTGTGTGTGATGATGTGCCTGGATGTCTTTATATGATGTATGTGTGGCACCCCAGAGTCTGGATGCCACAATTGTCATTACCACCCCCGGGGAGTAGTGTCATACCTGGAAGCAACAAAGGGTATCCACACCAGGCGAGCCTAAGCACACAACACCTTTTCTGTCTCCAGGCCTGAAAAGGGAGCTCTAAACCCGGGCTTAGGGTAGCTCCCCTATAAATTATGGTCTGGGGCGGAGTTAGTTAGTTCAGTACGGATCAGGACTGAGGAAGGCATCCTGTGGTGGAGCAGTGTTACTTAGGACTGCAGGTGACATCTACATTATCTGTAGTCAGTAAGTGATCACTGTGGTATATATGGTGTTACATAGGACTGCAGATGACATCTACTATATAATCTGTACTCCGAGAGGTCTCATTTTTATCTGTGGTGTTACATAGGGCTGCAGGTGACATCTATTACATTATCTGTACTCAGTGTCATCACTGTGTTGTCTGTGGTGTTACGTAGGACTGCAGGTGACATCTACTACATTATCTGTAGTCAGTGAGTGAACACTGTGTTATGTGGGATGTTACATAGGATTGCAGGTGACATCAACTACATTATCTGTACTAAGAGAGTTATCACTGTGTTATATAGGGTGTTACATAGGACTGCAGGCGATATATACTACATCATATGTACTCAGAGAGATATCACTGTTACCTTTGGTATTACATTGGACTGCAGGTTATATCTACCATATTATTTGTACTCTCAGGGTACCTTTACACGCCGCTACAACAGGGTGGAAACAACCGGGTTGATGAGACAAATGTATCTTGCACCGCCAAATCAACCCGAGGTAGCGGCGTGTAAAGGCGGTTGTTTCCACCCGTCACTTGCGGCACCTGTTTCAGAGCCGAGCTCTAAAACAGGTTGATTTCAACCCGGTGGTAACAGCGTGTAAATACGGTAGGGTAAGGTTTATTCGTCACCTAGATAACTCCCCGGGGCGTGACACAGCCTCCGGGAAACCGCACCTCTTCAGCGATCATTGGTGTAAGCTCCTGCGTTGCGATTGGTTGTCACTGCATACGGCGGCATATTTAAGGAGCTGACCAGTCACACTACACAATTGCTCGAGCGTCATGTATTAGTCAGCCTCCTGCGCTGGCTGGCCAAGCATGATGCTATTGCATTGTCCAATCATCGTACGAGCATCTCGTAATCCACAACTCTGGCACGCCTATGTGCTGTCCCTGCTGCACCAGGTCGTGCCATATTACCCTCTGTAGTGGCGTGTAAATGAGGTACGGTGCTTTTCAGAAGGTAACTTTAGGCACACGGCGGTGCCTCCAGAGATAGATTGAACCTTCTGTAGAGCACCTTGTAGCGGCGTGTAAAGGCGGTGCGGGTACCGTTTGTAACCGTTGGTACGTGCTCGAGCACGTGAAGCACCCGGTTGTTTCCACCATGCTGTAGCGGCGTGTAAAGGTACCCATAGAGTTATCACTGCTATCTGTGGTATTACATAGGACTGCAGGTGACATCTACTACATTTTCTGTACTCAAAGAAATATCAGTGCTATCTGTGGTGTTACATAGGACTTGAAAATTCAAGAAAAGGATTAGCTCCACCACCCTATGTTCCCAGGACTACCAGGCAAACCGGAAGGTGGCTTGGCAACCACGAGTAGCAATAGAATAATGGTGTAGAATCCGGGGCCACAAAAATTATTTTTATTTCATAATTAAAAATAAAAATCACACATCCTCCAGAGGAGCTCTAGACGCATTTCATGGGTCTAGCCCACCTAATCGTCAGTATAATGGCAATACAAACAACAGGAATGTATACAATTTAAAAAGCAAAACCACCCCCCTCTCACATGTGTGATCAATATGCATAGTTTATTTCTATCCATTCCTATACCCGCAGATTTAAAAGAGTAAAAAAAAAAAAAGGAAAAGAGAAGCAATGACCTGATACCTGAAAGTAAAAGAGGATAAAAAAAAAGAGAAAAGAGAAGCAAAGACCTGATACATTAGTAATGCAATTGCATGATAATCTTACAGATGTAGAAGTGTAACAATAACTACAACATAGATCATTATTTCATATTGTAAGATTCAACTACAAGGTTATTACATATTATAAATTGCATATTTTAAGAGAACAGATTTAATCCTCCAACTACATAAAAGTTGGGGGATCCAATAAAGATTTCATTCATGTAATACATAAACACATACCTCCTTCCCCAATGAATTATTCATACATTATGTTAAACCATCGTATTGCAAGTGCACTCAATATACAATACACAATAGAGCAAATACCATAAAAGGACCATAGAGCGTAGGATCAATAAAAGCATAGCAAATCAGATCTATAGTTCAGACCCTGCAGTATCCGTGCATCGAGTCGCAGGATCCATAATTTTTCTTGGTTATGTAGTGCTTTCTCCTAATTACCCCCCCTATATGGATGCGGTATCCTCTCTATACCCCTGATCTTTAAGGTTTTAAGGTCCCCTGCATGGAAATCCTTAAAATGGTGCGATAAACCTGACTCTAAACCTGTTCTATTGGTTTTTGAATTGGGATTTGCTCCAGTAATGTGCTCCGACATCCTTACCTTTAAGGTGCCTTCACACGCTTCAATTTGTTGTTAGCAATTTCATGCAAGAGAGATCACTAACAACATTGTTCACATCACTGGTGAGCTGTCACACAGGCAGACTCACCAGCGATTTGGACCAGCGAGATCGCTGGTAACCATGGTAAACATCGGGTTACTAGGCGCTGCGCGGCGCTTAGTAACCCGATGTTTACAATGGATACGAGCTCCCAGCCTAGTCTGTGCGGTGCTGGGAGCTCTTTCATCATTGGTCTCCCGGTGTCACACGCAGCGATGCTGCGTGTCCAGCGGGTGACCGATGATAGATTTGAGGTCCTGTCCTCAAATCAAACGATCAACGATCAGCCGACTGATTTGTTAATACGATATGAGGTAAAAAGGTATGATAAAATGAGCGCTAGGGACAGAAACAGACACTGGGCTCTTATTGATTATTACCTTTCAAATTTATTGTGAACAGTAGTATGGGTCTCCTCGCCACTAATTGGTTGAGAGCAGCTCTGGGACAGGATTTGGTCAGCACAGAGGATCTGCCCTTCTCTGGACTCGAGATCTCTGGGAGAGACGTTATAGTTCCATAAAGAAAAAGCTTCTCTACACGTAGCAACGGATCTCTGCCTGCTGTTAAATCTCACCGCAAATCATTAACCTAGTTGTGTAGGGGGCGCAACTAGAAAAGGTGAGTGAAATATTAATATAACCCCTTGCTTCGGCTAATTTGCACAGTGTGGCGCAACAATTTTCTTGTTTTTTATTTTTAATGTAATAACTCGTGAACACTTTAACACATCCCAGTAATTCTAAGACTGATCTTTCTTCACATATTGTACTTCATATAGAGAGGTATACAGGTACACTATGGGACACAAGAAATAAGGAACACATGGTCTAGCAAAACAACTGTGAAAATACCAGAGGACAAGTTCATGAACTTAATGTAAAATGAAACAATGAAAATAAGGCATAGAAAAACATCTTAGTAATATTTGAAAATGGAGAATCTTTAATGATGTATTGGTCAATCCACGCGAGCCAGGTAACCAATGAAAAGGTGTTCTCCTGTATCGGGTACCTAACCTACAATGCGTCTGTGAGATTAGAATTAGAGATGAGCGATGTTCAATTCGAAATGTTCGCCAATCTCAAATTTGAGCTGTTTTAGGCGGTGTTCGAGGCATTCGACGAATGCGATCAATTTACTTCAAATTCGGCAGTTCGAGATTATGTTCAATAACGCTTCGATCACCAAAAGCTTAACCCTAATCCTAACCCTAATACTGTTAATGAATGTTAATATCCAGCTTCAGTGTATAGTGTGCGGCGGTAGGGGGGCGGTGTTTAGATCAGTGCAGCAGAAATAATGCCAATCTCCTTTTTTTTTCTCCTAACTGCATATACAGTGGGGCGGTGTAGGCTGTCAGCCAATCACACACACAGCAAAGTGCTTTTTTGCACACAAGTAAGGGCATGCGTCATTGGCTGTGTATGTCACATGTCCTTGCCCTATAAGACCCGACCATATTTCCCATTGCCACCATTTTCTCATTGCTGCAGCTCTGTGTCAGATGGTACCGCTGCTGCTGTGGGCGCTATACAGTTAAACAGTGTCACTTCACTTATTAGTCAGCTAGTGAGCGAATATTAAGTTAGATAGAGAGATAGATAGGTTTAGGAAGTAGGGACTGGAGGGAGGGTGCGAATTGTAGGAATATCAGCCCTTATGAGGGCTACTTCATAGGAGTAGGGAGTAGGGACTAGTTGTGTATCAGCTCTTTTCAGGGCTACTTCATAGAGGTGGGGACTAGTTGTAATCTCAGCCCTTTGGGCTTGTGTCGAGTGCCAGGCCCAAGTGTCAGGTATCAGGCTCAGAGGGGTTTTCACAGGGATGTCACGGATGGCAGCGCCTGAGCCCGTGGCCTGGGTGGCACTTCAATAAGGGGTTATGTACAGGGGTTAAGAGTTATTGTCATGTGACATGTGACACCACCTGTAGTACCTGGTGATGGATCACCAGTGCTGCCGCAGTCCTCTGGAGGTCGATGGTAATGCGGCTGAGATGGCAAAGCTCCCTACAGGTGGAGCTGGTCCTCTGGGACAGTGTTCCTGTAAGCAAACAGGTTGATGAAGATAGCCACACAAAGGCAAAGTCACTTTCTCCCGGGTACTTTACTATAAACGCTCTGCAGCAAAATACAGAGTCCACAGTTTAGCAAGTTGTTATTCAAACAGGTAGCCCTACGGGTGACTGCAAGTGGATGCCAGGTGGTAAGGTGGAACCCGTGGTAAACCTTAGTTGATGAACCCGTGTCCTTTCTTACCCGCCTAGAATGAGTCTATATCCAATGGCTCCTTGTAGGTAGACTTGGGGCTCCCCTTCCTCGTGGTGAGGAAGCAGGCAAACTGCTCCGTCTTGCAGGGTGCCACAGCCGGTAAACAGACCGCAGCAGCCGGATGATGACTTTCAGAGATGGACTCTGGCCATTTCCTCGGGTCCGGCATTCCCGTGGTGGACTGAGGAATTCCCTGGAGTATGGACGCTCCACGCTGGGGTTCCCCCTTTCTCACTAGGACCCAGACTCCCTCGTCAGGCACCCTCTCTCAGGATCCCCTCAGGATACTCTCTCTTATCTTCCCTCCGGATCAGTGTAGAGCTGTCTGGGTTAACCTTCCGCCTCGTTGCACACTCCTCCTCCGACTTAACTCCACTCTACTCTTTGTTCCCCCTAGAGGTGAATATATCTTCCTCCCGGGTAACCTCCCACCACTATTTTAATGTGGGAGTGCAGGAATGGGTTCCACCCACCAGCCTAGGATCCACTTGCAGCTGGGGAAGATTACACTTCTTTTACGGGTGCAATACCCCACTGTGACACCTGACTACGTGGGGCACCACACTAGGTTAGAGCAGTTCATAGCAGTTTTTGCCAGGCAGGTGTGTGCCAGTGCTGTGCAAGTGTTTTTCACAGCATCTGGCCAAATCTAGTTAAGGCAATCCTTTAGGGCAGGTAGTGCAGCAAGCTACACCACTTGTCTTCAGTAGCCAATTTTTTACTGCAGCTAGTCCAGTAAATTTTTTTGGGCTAGTAGCAGTGTCATTTAGACAGTGGTGTAGACCACTTGTGAACCAATGCAACACCGCCTGTCTAGTACAGACTAATTTTTAACTGCACCTAGCCCAGGTATTAGTTTGGGCCTAGTAGCAGTGTAATTTAGATAGTGGTGTGTAACCCACTTGTGAAACACACTACACTGCTTGTCTAGTTCAGACTAATTTTTAACTGCACCTAGCCCAGGTAATAGTTTGGGCCTAATAGCACTGTTTGGCCCGTCAGCTCTGCTCGATTTCCATCCAAATTATTTTTTGCCAACAACTGCAGAGTTGCCAATTTGTTCACATATAAAATGAGTGGCAAAAGGTCTGCTGTTGGTGGAAAGGGGATAGGTGTGGTGGAAAGGGGAAAAAAGTTTGTGTCCGTGGGGTAGGTGGTATAGCAACAGTAACATCTGCTGAAAAAAGACCATCTTCCAGCCAAAGTAAGGCATTGTTCACACTCAATTTGCTTTTTTTTTAGCACTCTTAAAAGCACTTGCGTTTTTTTAAGAGTGCTTAAAAATGTCCCTTGTGTGTCTGAAAGGATTGCCACGTTTTTGGACTTAGTCATTTTTTCACCAAAAACGCAGGCAAAAACGCAAGCGTTAACGCAGGGTGCATAAATGTGCCTTTCAAAAACGCATGCGTTTCCCATAGGGCCCCCATGTTAAAAAAACGCATGTGCGTTTTTTCAAAAACGCATGCGTTTTTTAACATGGGCCCCTAAAGGGAAACGCATGCGTTTTTGAATGGCACTAAAAGGTACTAATGTACCATGCGTTTTTGCATGCGTTTCCCATAGGGCCCCATGTTAAAAAAACGCATGCGTTTTTGGAAAAACGCACATGCGTTTTTTTACAGCACCCAAAAACGCTGCATGCAGCGTTTTTTGGACTAGGGGTAAAAAACGCAAATGGAGCTGAAAAACGCAGCTACACTCAAATGTACCCTGCGTTAACGCACCTGCGTTTTTTTTAACAGCCCAAAAACGCAGAGATGGTCAAAAAAACGCATGTGTGTGAACATGGCCTAAGATGTCTACTTCTTTCCGTGGACAATCTGATATGATTCCTTTCGTACGGACACAAGTCACACGACGATCGCTACCAATTGTAGTTGAGGCACATAAAGAGCAGGCGCTTGAATGGATAGCAAGCGCTTCATCAAGTGAGCTCTCCTCCACCTCAAATTCAACATCACAAATACACCAGTCCTCAGAGGTGTCACCCTAATCGCACTTGATTCCTCACAGCTCCCAAGTCTCCAGCCACCCGTCTGAGTATGGGGTAAGACAGATGGTTGAGTATTCAGAGCTGTTAAATCATACTATAGCCTGAGAATCAGAGGTCTGCTCCAAAGCTTCTGTGAGTCCAGATGAGGAAAGGATCTGCACTAATGCCCAGAAGCTTTATGAGTCACATCCACGCCCAGATGAAGAAGGTTCTGAGCAAGCATAATGTAGACCCTCATTCCCAAACTGTAAGTCATGTTGGTGGAGACAATGAGGAAGATGCTGATGACACTGAGATACCTGATTGGAATGACATTTTGACTTTTCGGTCAGGGCAGGAAGAGGTTGACTCTGAGGATGACGGGTGTGAGAGCACACAGGGTGATGATGAGGTTGGAGATCACACTTACTGTCAACCCACAGTCAGCCAGTTGATAAGGGGCAGCAGAGGAGGTGGAGGTGGATGCTAGTGATGATGAGGTTAGGTTGCACCTTCCTGGATAGAGACAGAGTACCGGAAGCACGTCAACAACTGCATCCTCAACCACAACTCTGCTTCTGAGCAGAAGTCATGGTGGCTCTTCTTCAGCTCTAAGCCTTGCCTAGCCTGGGTCTATTTTGAGATTGCAAAGGATGAGCCAACTCAGGATGACACAGGGGTAGAAAAGTCCTTGCAGATCCATGACTTGTTCATCTTGATGAACGTTAGTCTGTCTACATTGTCAGCGCATCACCAGCAGCGCTGAAGACACGTTCAGAGAGAACGCTGGCTGCGGGGCACAAGATCTCCAAGGCGTGAGTGGCAAGCTCAGGCTATTTTTCCAGATTGAAAGCCCAAAATGAACTAGAGTCCAGTTCCACAGTCATGGCATCAATGTTCACTTGGAGATACTCCTATACCATCCTCACTAGGTGTTGACTATGTGTCAGACATTTTGTCTCCTCTGGCCTTGCAAAGGATGGTCTAAAAATATTGGTGAAACGATTCCACAAAATTGCTGTTACCACTAGATACGGTGTTACGGTTTGAGTGATGACTCGACAGTCCCATGGTTGGCAAGTTAGAACTGTGAGTTTCACTATGTGAACCACTGGTGTTTTGTGGAAAAGCAGAACTAAGATTCTGTAACAGCTTCTGCTGATACTCCTGCATGCGTGAATCCTTTTCTATGGCAGGAATTATTTCACTAAATTTACTCTTGTAACAGGGATCTAAGACTGTGGCAACCCAGTAGTCGGCATTATTTCGAATTCTGACAATCCAAGGGTCATGTTGCAGGTAGTACAGCAAGAAGGCACTCATGTGTCTTGCGCATGCAGAAGACCCATGTCCTTGTTGTGTTGGTTGGCAGCGAGGAAAGAATCATGCTTCCTTCCTCTGCCCTCTCCTCCCAACCTCGCATAACAGAAATGTGATCAAGGTTGCCCTCATCTGATGAGATCTTCCATGCCCATCGCCAGTTCATCATCCATTTGTTCCTCAGCTCCTGCACCTTCCTCAACAGTTTGGCTGCTATTATGCGCCCTCGTTAATCCCTCTCCCCCACACTCACATTCCTGCCGCCTTGGTGCTGCCGACCTTCTAGACCTTGCAGATCTTGCTATCCCTTCCACATACGACTCCTCCTGTACATCCTCCCCCTCCTCTTGTCCCACCACCTGACTCCGAATACTGTTTAAAGTGTGTTGCAGCATGTAAATGACCAGAATAGTCATGCTGATAATGGCATCGTCAGCACTAAACATCTTCATCGCCATTTCAAAACTGTGCAGAAGGGTGTATAGGTCCTTGATCTGAGACCACTCCAGCAGCGTGACTTGCCCCACCTCTGGATCTCGTTGGCCCAGGTTATACATCATAATGTATTGCACCAGGGCTCGTCGGTCCTGCCACAATTGCTGCAACATGTGCAGAGTTGAATTCGATCGTGTAAGCACATCGCATTTCAGCCGGTAAACTGGCAGGTTGATTGACTTCTGTAGAGATGCAAGTCGTTGAGCTGCAGGATGCGAACAGTGGAAGTTAGCACACTGCGACCGTGCCCTGTGCAGAAGCCCATCTAGGTCGGCATAGTGGGCTAAAAATTGGTGGACAACCAGGTTCAAGACGTGAGCCATACAAGGCACGTGTGTCACATTGTCCCGGTGAAGGGCTGTACCCAGCAGTGCAGCATTGTCACACACTGCCTTCCCTGGCTGCAGGTTCAGTGGAAACAACCATTGATGAAGCTCGGTCTCCACAGCTGTCCACAACTCCTCAGCTGTGTGACTCACATTTCCCAGACATTTCAACGTAAATGACGTGGTCGACAGGATAGGGGGCACTAGGGTACCGGCTTTGATGGCGACTTTGATGGGGAATCACAGCTGATCAGTCCCCGGTACCGTGCCCTGGACCCTCAATGGCGGGGAATGGTGGGGGATAAGGGGATTGGTAAGGTGACGCCACCTATGGTACCTGGTAATGGGTATACCAGCGCTGCAGCCGGCCGCTGAGGTGATGGTGGGTGCAGCAGAGTGTGGTACAGCTCCCCACAGGTGGAGCTTTACCTCAGGGCAGCAGAGATGGATGAGGGGAGTAGTAGTTGCGTCTCTGCAGTCAATGTGGTGACTAGTGGCAGTTAGGCAGGCACACACACACACATTGATCGTTGTTTAGGTACCTTTTAATGGTGACAGGGTAACAGGTACAGTCCAGAGAAATAACCAGGTCCCCGGTGCAACTTGGGACTTCCACCTTAGAAAGTTGTGAGGCCTCCTCTGTCTCTGTGGTTTGGGGTAAGTCCTGCCTGTGACTGGACTCGCCGCTCCTTCTCCCTCTAAGGACTTTACTCTAAACTGACTATGAGGTACTTCTGTGGGGTCCCTGTTTCTCCTATGGCCCCTGGTCCTGTGCTTAGTCAGTTTGAGAGTCTCTTATTTGACTTGCTTCAGAGGTTAACTCCTCCTGGTTCTCCCGGGGTTTTACTGCTACAGTGGATGCAGGCAGTGTCGGACTCCGTTGTCCGGGTGTACTATAAGGAAACCTCAACTGGTTCCTTTCCTTAAATTCCATGCTTCCTCCACTGGCCTCCAATGCTCTCCCTAGGGTGCAACACAGCGGTCAGTGGTCCCTAATCCTAGGGCTGGATCCTTCCCAGCGACCAGCTCCTTGCTCCAGCTCTCTCCTCACACTCTCTGGAACTAACTAACTACTCCCCTCAGGCCTGGATCTTTTAAAGGGGAACTGGTTTACGGTAGCCAATAGGGCTCCCCCTTCACGTCTGGGGTGGAAGGTGTTGTGTGCTGCGTGAACCAAGGTGTAATTCCCTCCTTGCACTGGTGTATCCTGTGGCAATCCCCTGCAGGGGTGCCACATTCCCCCTAGTAAAATACAGTCCTCCGGGACTGAAACATTTTTCCATAACACAACATAACTATTTACATTTAATTATTGAACAGAGTCTTAAAAATGAAAAATGTCCAAAAACCAGGTATAAATAAGAAAACAGGTAACCAGTCCATACAGCGCTAGTCCATCCGCTGCAGGCTGTTTAAAAGGATGTTTAAACGGGTGTTTGCCACTACCAGTCCTGTGGCTATGGTCCATTTTTGAAAGTAAGAAAAATGGAAAATTCAAAAAGTCCAACAGGTAAAGTCCCTGTAAGCTTAAAGTTCAAGAACACAGCAACAAACACTACGGGTGCCTCGGCGTAGGAGTCCTAGGTACTGCAGGGGCCTCTACCGGGTCATAAGCGCTGTAGGCCTCCTGGCCCTGGGGTCACCTATTGGCCAAGATTTTGCTCTCCCTAGACAGCTCCTTACGCTAACTCTCACCCCTCTTGCTGGTGTTGTGTACCTAGTTTGGGTTGTTTTTGCCTACTCTTCACCCTTTTCTGCACATTAGCATTAATAACATATTTACATTTTAAACATATTCACATTTTCCACATTCTACAACTTATTCTCTGTACCTGAGTGGTGGGTGTCCTAGATTGACACTTGTTGACCTACGTAATTCTGGTGTAGGATTGGTGAGAGTGGGTCTATGTGTAACTGGTAAATTGGGTAGCAGTCTGCGACTACCTGATCTCACAGTAGGAATGGCAGGTACACCGATTGCAGGATTCTCTGGTTCCGGTGCAACAGGTGATTCTTGTACTCTTGGCACTTATACTGCTGGTGGAAACATCAAAGTTGGGATTAGATATTTATCTTCTATTTGAGGACAATCTGCTGGTAACTCTCCAATGATTGTCTGGACTGTCTCTGGCTTCTCTTTCTCTTCTGGCTCTGGACAAGGTACATTTTCTTCTGGTTGAAGCTGTTGAGGGCACTTCTTCAAATGATCTCTGGACACTGTTGCAGTTGTTTCACCATGGTCTTTGCTGATTAAACAGGTTTTCTGGTTATCAAAACTGGATGGTAACACAGTGTATGGTTCTTTTTCCCATTGATCATCTAGTTTGTGTAGTCTTATTTTTCTTTTCAAAACCAATTCACCTGGTGTTTAATGGCATTCCTTGCGCACTTTTGTTGAAGTTGGTTTCTTGTCTTCCTCTAGATTTTTTCAGACTTCTCTCAAAACATTCTTGGATTTTCTGGTATTGTTCTTTCCTACGAGTATCCCAATCTGCATCTGTAGTATCTGCTTCAGGAACTACTATTCCTATTTCGAAGTCTACTGGCTATCTTCCTGGTCTTGCCCTCATGAGGTATGCAGGGGTAAAATTTGTTGCGCTTACTAGGATGTTGTTGTAGATGTCAACTAGATCTGGTAACTTCTCTGGCCATTGGTTTCGTTCTTCTAAAGGCAGAGTTTTCAGCGTTCATCTTTTCGCACATTTCATTAGTTTGAGGATGGTAAGCGTGGTGCGAATTTTCTTGCTAGGCGACAGAACTCTTGAAATATTTCTGCTTCAAAGGCAGGACCTTGGTCTGTCAATACCTGTTATGGATAACCATGTGGTCTGCAGAAATAAGTTTGAAATGTTCTTGCTGCTGTCTGAGCTGTTAAGTCCTTTACCGGAGCTACCACAAGGAATCTGGAATAGTGGTCTACCATGGTAAGAGCATAGGTGTAGCCTGATTGTTTGGTGATGATAGGCTTAAGTGGTGCTTTCTGGCTGTTACGGTCTCTTCTTCTTAATGAGCATGGTCCACAGTTTTTACACCATCTCTCTATAGAAGACCTCATGCTGATCCAATAGAATCTTAAATGTAACAATATTTCCAGTCTTCTCCATCCAAAGTGTCCTGCTCCGTCGTGGTAAGCTTCTAATACCATTTGGACATCTCTCTTTGGAACCACAACTTGCCATACCATTTCATGTGTTCTTGGATTGATATACCGCCTGCACAGTTGACCTTGATAGATGAATAACCTGCTTCATTCTTTCCACAGGTGTTGGGCTTTTGGTGGAGCATTCTTTTCAAGTTGGGAATCCGGTTGGGTTATCAACTTCTTTACAAGGCTCTCTGCCGGATCACTGTCTTGAGTCTCCTTCCATCCATAGTGAGGCAACGGGTTTAGTTCAACAGTCTGACGGTTCTGGTAGATGTGATTTTCAGCGATTTTCCATTTTCTACTTTTATGGAAAGCTGGGAGTTCTATTTCCTCTAAGTCATCCTCTTCTTCTTCAATTCCTTGTAGATGTACTTGAGGGTTTCTGTAGAGGGCATCAGCATTTGCGTTGTTGCAGCCTGCTCGGTATTTGATAGTAAAGTCTTAATTCGATAGTCGGGCCATCCAATGTTGCTCCAATGCACCAAGCTTCGCGATATCCAGATGTGTTAACGGGTTATTATCCATGTAGACGATAAATTTCGAAGCTGTGAGGTAATGCTTGAACCTTTCTGTTACAGCCCAGAACAATCCAGGAACTCCAGCTTAAAGTAACTGTAGTTTTCCGGGTTCCTCTCGGTGGGTCAAAGCTTTCTGCTGGCGTAGGCAATTACTCTCTCTCTACCATCTTGGATCTGGGAATGCCATCTTTGTGTAGCCCTTAATGAATCTTCTGTAGTACCCGGCCAAACCTAAGAACTGACGTACCTCGGTGACGGTGGTTGGTCTCTGCCATTCCTGGATAGCTCTTACTTTTTCCGGATCTGGTGCTACTCCATCAGGGGCGGACCCAGACTGTAGTGGGCCCTGGTGCAAGAAATTTTTCGGGGCCCCCCTTCCCCCTGGAACTCAGTGCCAGAATAGTGCCGCGGGTGTGCAGCACAGCCAGCGGCGTAGCAACTGTTTGTGGTGCCCGGGCCGGTCGAAAAATTTGCTGCCCCTTTGGTTATTGATAATCTGGAAGTATACATAGTATATACTGTCTGCCCCTATATACAAGAATATAACTACTATACTAAAACACAAAGAGAAGGGGTGCAATTGCCACCTCTGCAGAACCCCAGTGTATGGCAACAAGCAGGAGTCAAGGAGGGCCCGGGGCCAAAGCAATTTTCGCCGCCGTGCTGTGGAGTTCATAATGCAATATAAATGCAAAAAAACTTTATTCTTAATATTATGTCACAGTACCAGGATCTGAGGATCTTCTATTTCGAGGTCAGGGGATCTCTGATGCCATGTTGCTGCCTGTCTCGCTGTCGTCCTCTTTTGACACTGCAGTGCGGTAGAAAAGAGAGCATTAACTGGTTAATAACAAGAAGTATGGAGTGTGTACTAACTGAGCCATACACCCTCCCCATCCCATGTCCAACAGACATTGTAGGATTACTGTATGGATTTTAGTATTAGGGTACGGACACACTGGTGTGAAACTCTGATGAGTGCAATGTGTGATTTTCTCGCATTGCAATCAATCTCTGAGAGCACATTGGTGAGTGTCGGACGCTTTTTTCTCATCCAGATTCAAGATGAGAAAAAAGTTGCAACATTCTGTGACAGTCTGCGATTCCCGCGCGAGACTCACTAATGCAAGTCTACGGGTCCAACAAAATCACAGACCACACACGGACAGCACACGAACCATCCGAGTCTGAGGCTGCGTTCACACATTGCGTATTTTGCTGCGCTTCTTTATGCGCGCTTTCTCAAAATACGCAATGTGCCTTTTGTCTGCCAGCAAAGTGAATGTGAAATTCACTTTGCAGTGCAGACATTGCGCAAAAATACGCAGTGCGTTTATGGGAGAAAACGCAGCTGCGTAAAGAATTGAGATGTGAATTCTTTATGCAGCTGCTCCTGCGTTTTCTCCCTGTGATGTCACAGAGGGGAGGAAGAATCCTGCTTCCTCCTCCCTCTGTGACAGCTGTGACCGCCCATTAGATTTCGCAGTGTATTAATATACACTGCGAAATCTAAATTAAACAAAAGCAAGTGTATGAAAAATAAAAAAGAATGAATACTTCACCTGTCCGACGCCTTTTCCCGGTGTCCAGTGCCAAGCGAGGTGTCTTCTGCCAAGACCTGCGGTGACGTCAGAGGGGCGTTCCCAGCACAAACGCAAAAAAGCGCAACAAAATACGCAATGTGTGAACGCAGCCTGACACGTTTTTTTCACGGATACATTCTCATTCTGTAGCTGAGAACACTGTAAAATGTTCCTGTAAATGATTCTACAGTAATAGCTGCTGATAAAAAACACAGATTGCACACATACATCACATGGATGTGGTCTGAGAGAAATGTCGGACACTCGCAAAGCAGTTGGTTGCCAAACGGACTAAAAAACAGATGTCACTCGTCCGACTCTCCTGCAAACAGACCGATTTTAAGGCGGCGGGAGACAGTGTACCACCATCTCCCTAGCTCCGTGCTGTGCACAGTGTACCACCATCTCCCTAGCTCTGTGCTGTGCACAGTGTACCACCATGTCCTCAGCTCCGTGCTGTGCACAGTGTACCACCATGTCCTCAGCTCCGTGCTGTGCACAGTGTACCACCATGTCCTCAGCTCCGTGCTGTGCACAGTGTACCACCATGTCCTCAGCTCCGTGCTGTGCAGTGTACCACCATGTTCTCAGTTCCATGCTGTGCAGTGTACCACCATCTCCCTAGCTCTGTGCTGTGCATAGTGTACCACCATGTCCTCAGCTCTGTGCTGTGCACCACCATGTCCTCTGCCCACACTCCACCATGTCCTCTGCACACCCTCCCTCCATGTCCTCTGCACACCCTCCCTCCATGTCCTCTGCACACCCTCCCTCCATGTCCTCTGCACACCCTCGATCCACATCCTCTGCACACCCTCGATCCACGTCCTCTGCACACACTCGATCCATGTCCTCTGCACACACTCGATCCACGTCCTCTGCACACACTCCACCACATCCTCTGCACACCCCTCATGTCCTCTGCACACCCCCCCACGTCCTCTCCACACCCCCCTCGTCCTCTCCACACCCCCCTCATCCTCTCCACACCCCCCACGTCCTCTCCACACCCCCACGTCCTCTGCACAACCCCCTCGTCCTCTGCACCCCCCCACGTCCTCTGCACAGCCCCCTCGTCCTCTTCACAACCCCCTCGTCCTCTGCACAACCCCCTCGTCCTCTGCACACCCCCCTCGTCCACTGCACACCCCCCTCGTCCACTGCACACCCCCCACGTCCTCTGCACACCCTCGATCCATGTCCTCTGCACACACTCCACCACGTCCTCTGCACATCCCTCAAGTCCTCTGCACACACCCTCTCGTCCTCTGCACAACCCCCTCGTCCTCTGCACCCCCCTCAGTCCCCTTAGTCGCCACCCTCCCCGAAAAGTGCCTAATGGCAAATACGGCCCTGCCCCCCCCCCCGGAACTTAATGCAGCGCCGCTGACACCCGACAGCACCACCCCCACACTACTGCCGCTACCTACCACCCTTTGGTCTGACAGGGGAACGGACCTGCCGCTGGAGCCCCAGGGGCCCCTAGCTGGTCGGGGCCCTGGTGCAGCTGCACGAGCTGCACCACGGTGGTTCCGCCCCTGTACTCCATCTGCGCTGACCACGTGCCCCAGGTATTGGACTTTAGGTTTCAGCAGGTGACAGATTGTTTGAGCTTCATCCCGTACTTTGCTAAAGCCTCAAATACCTCTGCCAGGTGTTCCAGGTGCTCTTCGTAGGACTTGGAATACACGATGACGTCGTCCAGGTATAACAGTACCATCTCGAAGTTCCGGTGTCCTAAGCAACATTCCATGATTCGTTGAAACGTTCCTTTTGCATTGCATAACCCGAATGGCATGCTGTTGAATTCGCATAGTCCCATTGGTGTTGTGAATGCAGTCTTCTCTCGGTCTTCTTCTGCAACGGAGACCTGCCAATACCCACTAGTGAGATCTAATGTGGAGAAATAATTAGCAGTCATTAATGCAGCAAGAGACTCCTCTATTCAGGGTAATGGGTAAGCATCTTTGTGAGTGATCTTGTTGACCACCCTATAATCCACATACATCCTCATCGTGGCATCCTTCTTTCTGACTAGGACTAAGGGGGCTGCCCAGGGACTACAGCTATCTCTTATAACCCCGGCCTCCTTCATGTCCCGCACCATCTCTTTGTCATGTTTGTAGTGATTTGGTGGAATGGGTTTGAGTCTCAATTCAATTGGGGTATGATCTCCTGTGGGTATGCAATGGTGTACCCCTTTAATCCTCCCAAAATCTAATGAATGCTTACTAAATATTTGCTCGAATTCCTGTGCTACCTGGTAAACTCTGCGCTTCTGGTGAGAAGGGGTGGCATCAGTTCCTACATGCAACTGCTGACACCATTCCTCTTGCTGTCCTTTGGAGTTGTTATCCTCCGCCTGACTAGACGAGGAAACAGGTCCCACTGCCTGTATGTTGTTGTTACAAACAGTATATAGGTTTGCTACAGTAGCATACCGGGTAGTCTTGCTTCCTCTTCCTCACAGTTTAATACACGGATTGGTACTCTTCCCTTGCATACATCCACCACCCCTTTGGCTGTCAGTAGTGTAGGTCTATGCTCTGAATATACCGGTTCTACGATTGCTGGTATTCATTTCCTCTGAGACCTATCGCTGCTGGACACCATATCATCATCTCACTTTTTGGTGGTAACACAATGGGAAATGGGTCTGTTACTGCCAATTTCTCCCCCAGACAGATTTACCTATTTACCTGTTGCTTGTGGATGAGGACTCGGATTTCTCTTTGGATGACTCTCACCCACCCATAACCAGCAGTCTCAGCGATCTGTCGGAGTAAAAACAACACTTCTCCTAAGCAGTTTTCAATGACATTTGTACCAATTAACATGTAGGGGTATTTTTCATCAGGATTGTCCTCTACCACACATAACCCTAGGCCTTTTAACTCTACCCTCTCCAACTTTATTGTAACTTCTCTGAACTCCACCTGATTCTGTGGTTGTCCATTAGCTGCAATAACATAAAAATTGGGGTCTGGGGGTTTGAGATCGGTATCAGGCCAAAATTGTTTGTAATGGATATGTGGGATCGTAGTGACCTACGACCCGGTGTCCAATAGGGCCGACATGGGGATTCCTTCTAGCGTAATGTTGAGGTACGGACGGCCTCCCACGTACCGATTACGCCAGTCATATGGGCCCATCTGCTCTACTCCTGGGGGCTGGCCCTTGGGCCCAGGAATCTCGTGTTTAAAGGACATCCTCTTGCAAAGTGGCCTGGTTTGTTGCATCGTAGGCAGATGGGTTGTCCTGAAGAATCTGTGTAGTCCCTGGCTCTGTGTTGGAATGGTGCATCGGTCCCCTGAACGGGCGACTTGTTGGTCCCCTCCACGGGCGACATGGGTCTACGTTGGAATGGTGCGTTGGTCCCCTGCACGGGCGACTTGTTCTTCCTCCTCATCCATGGGACATCCTCAGGGCAATCAGCTAGTTGGATTTTGCTTGGCGGTGGTGCTCCAGGCATGGTTTGCAAGAGCTTTAGTACATAGTCCATGTTTTTGGTTAGCTGCAGCACCTGGTTGCGCAGGTCATCATCTGAATTATCTCCTACAGCTTGTCTTTCTACCTTTGCAGGGTATTTAGAAACGGGTTGAAAGTCTATGGGAGAGGTGTTAACCTGCCAGGATTGTATTGCAGAATATGCAGGCACTGGATCTTTTAACACTGTTATAGCACAATCTTTTAAATCATTAAAGTTCACAGTTGGGTGATCCAATACCCACATATGTACCTGCTGGCGGTGGTAGTCTGACCTCAATCCTTCTGTAAACTGCTCAGCAAGCATTTTATATTCTTCCAATACACTTGCCGGTTCTACCTGCTTTAAGGACCGGAGTGCCCCTTGCAAACGGAGGGCATAATCTCTGATGGTATCCTGTGGTCTCTGCTTGCATTGGTAGAACATCATCCTCAATTCAGACTGTGTGCGTTTCTCGAAAGCAGTTTTGAGTTTATTAAACACTTTGGCAGCAGAGTCCCTGTCAGCATCACTCCAGGGCTCAACCTCCAGCTCCGCTGCGCCTGTTAATTGTCCCAGCACAACGGTGGCTCTCTGCTTCTCTGTCATAGTATACATGTCCAGCATTGCACACATCTTTTGCTTAAAGGCTGCTAAGGTACCGGGTTTGCCTTCATATGTTGATAACCATTTGGCACCCGGGATGGCTATTGGCATTATCTGGGCCGCTGCTCCGGGTGCTGCATTCTGGGCTTTCCCCCTGTTGGGGACCTGTGCGTCGTCCGAGTCACTCATGATGGGGCCCCCCTAGGTAATCGCTGCCAGCCGGTGAGGTATAACAAACTTTTCCGGTCGTCGTCGGCTCTGCAGGGGGAGTGGAGCACCTCGGGTATTTCCGGAACTGGGAGTTGCGTGTCGCTGATCTCCGGCAGAGTGAAGGAGCGGGGCTTATTTTCCTGCTCTTTTCTGCCCGCACTGTGGCGCAGTTCAATTTCTGTAATGGCTGCCCGGTTTTACAGTTCACAAACAGTTCATAAAGTTCAATTTTTGGCACACAGTACCTGTTTTACCGGGCACGGAATCCTGTTCGTGACGCCAGATTTGAGGCGGTCGACAGGGTAGGGGGTACTCGGGTCTCGGGGCTGATGGCAACTTTGATGGGGAATCACGGCTGGTCGGTCCCCGATCCCGTGCCCTGGACCCTCAATGGCGGGGAATGGTGAGGATAAGGGGATTGGTAACATGACACCACCTATGGCACCTGGTAACAGGTATATCAGTGCTGCAGCCGGCCGCAGAGGTGATGGTGGGTGCAGCAGAGTGTGGTACAGCTCCCCACAGGTGGAACTTTACCTCAGGGCAGTGGAGACGGATGAGGGGAGTAGTAGTCACGTCTCTGCAGTTTGCTTCATATCCATGTGACCGTTCATGCATGAAGTACTCAAAGTATTGATTTTTTGGCCTCTACTTAGATTTTGGTGACAAATCTTACAGATAACATGGGTAGACTAAGGGTATGTTCACACAGTGCGTTTTTGCTGCGGTTTTACTGCGGTTTCTGCCTGCGGTTTACCATTGGTTTTCTAGTAATGTATGCTAATTTGTTCCTGCGGTTTTGATTCCCAGCAAAACCAATGTGTTTCACAGAAACGCTGTGCACACACATTGGTTTTTGTTCTCTGGAGAAAGTGTAAACACCACAGGATTTGCTGCACTTTTGTTTTCCAGCAAAACCTTTGATTCTAGGATTAGTTGTCCCAACACATTGGTTTTTATTTGGTGAAGAAAATGGAAACATCTCAGGTTTTGCTGTGTTTTAGAAAGAATGAGCATGTCGATTCTTTGCTGAACTTTTGCTAAAGTGGAAACACCTGTGGTATTTCCATTTTCTGTAGAGAAAAAAACAGTGTGTGTGAAAGCTTTTCCTTGATCACAAGGGTTTTGATGGAAACCAAACACTCAGAATTAGATTAGCATAGATTTACATAAAACCAAGGCAAAACCTGATCTCAAACGCAGCAAAACCTGCCAGTGGGCACATACCCTAAAGGCTAGTGGATTTTTGAATGTGCTGCATGAAAGTCACCTCACCAACCATTTTAAGCTTGCAACTCTGGGGCAATTGATGCCACTTAAGTGGTGTCTGTGCCCAAATTTTTGGAAAAAATGGAGACTCTTGTTGGAGTCCCCTTGTTGTGTTTGACATGATTTTTAGAAGGGCATGACATGCCTATATCTGTATCTCCTCCTCCTTTTACTCATCCAGCTCTTTTCTTTTCACATTTTTATATGTACTTGGCACTTTTCCATATGTTTGTTGTGTCTTCTGAGTAGTTTGTCACCTTTTGGACACCTTAGAAGGTGTTTTCTATGTGTTCTCTATGTGTTTCTGTTTGCCTGCCATTGTTTTCAATGGTATTCGACGGTGTTCGACGAACATTCGACGAACACACCCACAATTCAACTAATCAAATCGAATTTGAACACAAGGGTGGTGGCTCATCTCTAATTAGAATCTGCATGTGGGGGCAGATAGGAATGGGGTTAAAATAAGATGGTAGACACACCATGGCTATGGGGCAGGAGTGGGGCACGTGTGCTCAGTCAAAAAAACTATACTAACAATACATGAGAAAACTGCTGTGAAAATACTAGAGTGGGCAAATACATGAAGCTAATGTAAGTATACAAAGGTAATGTAAACATCTGTTACATTTTTCATTATCTTCATGTACTTGCCCTCTCTAATATTTTCACAGCAGTTACATGATATGTTCCCTTTTTCTTATGTCCCAGAGTGCAGCTGTTTACCTCCCTATAGATATCTATTTTTCTTCTGGCACCAGTTCACACTTTTTGATTACAGTTTTTTTTTATATTATTAGTATGTTTTCTTCTTACTGAGTGTGGCACCCTGTGCCAGGTAAGCCACAGAACCAACTAGTACACTAAGGGATTTCCATGTCTGGTATGTCTGGTACTCACATACATCCAACACCTTCCACTCCAGGCCTGTAGGGGGAGCTCTACTGGTTGCTGTCAAGGCAGATCCCCTATAAATACAAATGCTGGGGGAAAATTAGCCAGAGTGTGCAGTCACTAGGAGAACTGTGAAGTCAGGTCAGTGCCTAGTGAGCTAAAACTGGTTACCAGAGCCATGCTAGGCCCGACACCAGTGCACCTCCAGAGCCAGTGTGAGGGTCCAGAGAGCGAGGACCGCAGGCAGAGGCGAGGAACACTTCAGAGGGGGCAGAGAAGCCATCCCAACTCACCCCAGGAGAACACCCGTCATTGGAGACTAAGTCTGCACAAAGGGAAAGAGATCAGCCCAGCAGAGAATCCAGTTCACCGTGGAGGCTTAGCTTCTCAGACACCCGCAGCACCCGCATTTGAAAGCTAGGGACCACAGGAGAGATAGCGGTAGCCAAGAGAGATAGCCCTCAGTGCAGCAACACGGGTGTAACAGACGCAGAAGGTCAGGCTAGGTTTCACACACGCCAGACTAGAGATAAGGAACAGGACAAGGAGGCCTATACCTCACTCGATGTGGAAGTCCCAAAGTGTATCCTTCATCCCTGGACGTGTACCGGTTTCTATCAGTAAAGGTACCAAAAGAGACTTTATGTGAGTGTGTGCTCATCATTCCAGTCCCACACCACAACGACTGCGCTGCCCTACTCCACCATCCGTCCATACAGCCCCGGGGACCCAGCTCTTCCTGTAGAGAGCCACAACACCTTGCTGCCGCCCATCCCCTGGAGGTCTCAGCAGTGCTGGTGCCATCACCGAACCTACAGGTGGCGTCACAACTGACAATAACTTTAATCCCTGTAAATATACCCATTTTCATTGTCACTCAAGGGCACAGGATCTGGCACGGACCACCCGTGACATCTCTGCACCCGACCGCCCGAGACCTGAGTACCCAGTTCCTTGTGGCCCCAGACACTGAGCACCCTCGCCCTACCCCTACCCCATAGCCATGGTGTGTCCACCATCTTATTTTAGCCTTACCATTGCACAGGGGCAAATATCATCAGCTGCAGAGGTGATGATTCCAGCATCTTGTGCAATGCTAAGTAAATCCTGAAAACATGCACTGTTTGGGGCCTTTGATAACTGCACTTGACCAGCCCTGTTCTGTGGCTTGTCACCAGTCTTTGTAGGGCAGTATTAAAGCACCTCTTTGCAGAAACAGTCCAGTACACAAGGAGTGAAGTAAAAAAAACTTTACTGTAGCACAAACTATAATTTTTGGGATGTGTTAAAACATTCACGAGTTACTACATAAAAAAAGACACAGGTCAGAATTGAGATAAAAATAGCCTCATCATGAAGGTGAAAGCCTGCTTGGGGGTGAGGCGGTAAAGTGAATCAATGCAGATTTCTAGTTCTCGACAGTGACTTACCATTTTTAAAATTTTCCAGGAATAAACTGTCTTGCAGCTTTCTCAGCACTGCCCAGGATGGAGGTCGCTGCTCCTTGTGGTACTCCGCTGCCGGATGGACTCAGGAGGGGGGTCACAGGAACTACTTCTCCAGGGGCAATCTTCCACCACCATCTGACCAAATCGTCAGATGCTGATCGTTGGCAAATGGCCAGGACCATTTTTCCGACATTGGTCTACCGCTGTCACGCATGCATCGGCGTGTGTGACAGGGGCAACAACCAACGATCCCCATTCTGCGACCGGCACCCTGAACGATCCAAACGACCGTCAGGTGTCGGGCGCAGACTGGCTGATCGCTGGTGAGTCTGCCTGTGTGACAGCTCACCAGCGATCAGATAATGATGTCCCAGCGATCCCGCTGGAACATCGCAGTGTGTAAACTGGCCTTCAGGCAACGCTGACAGGCCCTTCAGAATCAATGGCCCCTGTGGGTTTGGGCTTAGCTGGATGGCTAACCAAGAGAGTCCTGACCTCTATCCGATGCAACATACTCTCCAGGCCGGCCTCCTGCTGCCATTTTTGAAACTCATCGGCGATACCAACCCGACTTACACAAACCGCGAACCACCACTTGCTGCCCATCACCTTCACGAAGGTGACCACCTCCCCAACAAACATTGGAGGGGATATTGTCACACAGCAGGGGGGACCAATTGATGTAGCATGAAGTAAAGTGATTGCACATTTTCAAGAAGTAATATCCATAGTATGGTGTTGCATTAGTGTGAACAGACTTATAAGACCATGTATGAGAAGCATATAATGGCCATATGCTATTTTTATATGAATTGCTATCACATAAGTGTGGAAGAGATGGCCTCACATGCTGCTGACCCTCTGCAATAATACAGGTTTGCTGTCCCCTAATAAAAATAATTAAAAAAAGAAGAAAGTATTTTAAAAAGTAAAAAAAATAACCTCTTCACCCCAGGGATTTTCCATTTTCCGTTTTTCATTTTTCTCCCCTTTTTCCAAGAACCATAACTTTCTTATTTTTCATCACTACAGACATATGAGGGCTTGTTTTTTGCAGGATGAGTAGTACTTTTGAATACAACTATTTATTTTACCTTATAGTGTATAGAAAAATGGGAAATTCCAAGTTTGGTGAAATTGCAAAAACAAAAGTTGCAACTCGGGTTGGTACGAGTTTGTAGATACCACACATCTACACTTTTACTGTTCTCTAAGTGGTGAAAAAAAAATTCAGAAGTTTTTTAAAAAAATAATTTTTGCGCCATTTTTCATGACCTGTAGGGTTCTCATTTTGCGGATCCAGGGCTAAGTGACAGCTTATTTTTTGCAGCTTGAGCTGACGTTTCTAATGATTCAATTTTTGGGTAGATGTGCTGTTTTCATCACCCATTATTTCATTTTATTGCAATGTTGTGGCAACCAAGAAAACATAATTTTGGCGATTTGACTTTTTTTTTCCATTACACACTTTACTGATCTGATTAATAATTTTAGTTTTTTTTCAGACTTTTTTAAATGAAGAAATAACAATTATGTGTATATTTTTTAATAATTTTATTTTCAATGGGGCAAAAGGGAGGTGATTTGAGCTTTCTTTTCTTTATTTTACTCTGCCCACTAGAGGGTCTCAGTGCTGCACACACAAGTTACTTCTCTTATCTAGAGACATGGCGCTGTATCTCTCTAGGTAAGAGAAATAATCACTGGCAGATGACCAGCAGAAAGAGATTCAGGACAGCTTCCAAGGTCATGAGAGGACCCCAGGCTGTAAAGGTACCAGATGGATGTCCCTTGATCGCTTCACGGAACCTCCATTCTCAGCGGGGAATGGCAATACCCACCACGGGGCTTTGGATTGCTCTGTCAATCACTGACAGTGTGATCAAGAGGGTTAACACCACTGATCAGATTGCTGATCCGATTGGTGGTGTTAGCTACACATCTCAGCTAAGATAAGCTGAGATGCGGGGAAGAGAATGCGAGCTTACAGTGTGAGCTTACATACATCAGGGGGTGGGACATGGCCAAGAGCGTATACATATATATATATATATATATATTATATATATTTATATAATCGCGAATCGGAAAAGCGCCCCTTCACGCGCACTTTCCGATGTCGTCATGTGGATACGAATTTAACATTGGGCGCGAAGCGCCCAATGCTGCGCGAGCAATGGCCGCGAGGCCATTGCGAGTCGCTGGCCCAGGGCGAGCAATGGCCGCGAAGCGGCCATTGCGAGTCGCTGGCCCAAAATCGATCCACAGGCCCGGCTACAACCTTTGCCATTTACCGCTCAGGTAGCGCGAGCAATGGCCGCGAGGCCTGAGCCGCAAATCCCTACCCGGGGACCATGGAACGGTCCCACAATTCGCCCCCCCCCCCATGTCCGCACAGCCCGCCCCAGCAATGTCCGCACAGCTCGCCCCCAGCAATGTCCGCACAGCCCGCCGCCCTCGGCACAGCGCCGCCCTATGTCCGCACAGCCCGCCGCCCTATGTCCGCACAGCCCGCCGCCCTATGTCCGCACAGCCCCCGCCCTATGTCCGCAAAGCCCGCCCCCCAATGTCCGCACAGCCCGCCCCCAGCAATGTCCGCACAGCCCGCCGCCTATGTCCGCACAGCCCGCCGCCCTATGTCCGCACAGCCCGCCGCCCTATGTCCGCACAGCCCGCCGCCCTATGTCCGCACAGCCCGCCGCCCTATGTCCGCACAGCCCGCCGCCCTATGTCCGCACAGCCCGCCGCCCTATGTCCGCACAGCCCGCCGCCCTATGTCCGCACAGCCCGCCGCCCTATGTCCGCACAGCCCGCCGCCCTATGTCCCGCCACAGCCCGCCGCCCTATGTCCGCACAGCCCGCCGCCCTATGTCCGCACAGCCCGCCGCCCTATGTCCGCACAGCCCGCCGCCCTATGTCCGCACAGCCCGCCGCCCTATGTCCGCACAGCCCGCCGCCCTATGTCCGCACAGCCCGGCGCCCTATGTCCGCACAGCCCGCCGCCCTATGTCCGCACAGCCCGCCGCCCTATGTCCGCACAGCCCGCCGCCCTATGTCCGCACAGCCCGCCGCCCTATGTCCGCACAGCCCGCCGCCCTATGTCCGCACAGCCCGCCGCCCTATGTCCGCACAGCCCGGCGCCCTATGTCCGCACAGCCCGCCGCCCTATGTCCGCACAGCCCGCCGCCCTATGTCCGCACAGCCCGCCGCCCTATGTCCGCACAGCCCGCCGCCCTATGTCCGCACAGCCCGCCGCCCTATGTCCGCACAGCCCGCCGCCCTATGTCCGCACAGCCCGCCGCCCTATGTCCGCACAGCCCGCCGCCCTATGTCCGCACAGCCCGGCGCCCTATGTCCGCACAGCCCGCCGCCCTATGTCCGCACAGCCCGCCGCCCTATGTCCGCACAGCCCGCCGCCCTATGTCCGCACAGCCCGCCGCCCTATGTCCGCACAGCCCGGCGCCCTATGTCCGCACAGCCCGCCGCCCTATGTCCGCACAGCCCGCCGCCCTATGTCCGCACAGCCCGGCGCCCTATGTCCGCACAGCCCGCCGCCCTATGTCCGCACAGCCCGCCGCCCTATGTCCGCACAGCCCGCCGCCCTATGTCCGCACAGCCCGCCGCCCTATGTCCGCACAGCCCGCCGCCTTATGTCCGCCCTACGCCCGCCGCCCTATGTCCGCCCTACGCCCTAAGCCCCCGCAGTCCCCTAACCTAACGCCGCTGTCACCTAAGGCCCTACACCCGAAGCCCCCGCCGTCACCTAACCTAACGTCCCCGTCTTTCACTTACATGCCTTCAAGTCATCTGATCGTCCGTCCGGCCAGGCGTCCTCTTCCTCCTGCCCCGGGGGTCTTCTCTCTTCCTTCCGCCATCTCCGCCTCTTCGTCCGGCCCCGGGGATCTTCTGTCTTCTTTTCGCCAACTTCCAGCTCCGACGTCCTCTTCCTTCTCATTAACATAGAATGGACGAAAAATCCGCCATTCTACCTCAATGAGATCTGAGGCCCTCTTCTGATTGGTCGCGGTATACTCCCCTCAGCCAATCAGAAGAGCCCCTCAAAACTGAGACGCAGTTCTCATTCAGGTCCGCCTTTTTTTTTTTTTTTTAATTATTATTTTTATTTAATTATTTATTACTAGCTGTGAGCCCGATGCAAATGCATCGGGATTCTAGAACGTACGTTAATTTGATTATAGTAGTTATAGCTGTTAGACTAATGCAAATGCATTGGTTGTCTAGAATATGTTTATTGTTTTTTTAAAGATTTTTAAATAATCCAATTATTCCAATGACATCTTTACAGCAACTATATATATTTGTATTGTTGATATCATATAAGGAAAATTGAATAATTATGTTGTAAGGGTCTTAGAACACAAAGTAGCAATACTTCTTAATGCATCAATCATTAAAATTGATGAATTAACAGTAATAGGTGTATCAGCCAGTTTGTGTCAGCCCACCAATCGCGTCAAGATGCCCTTACGCCTGGTGAGTCCTAATCTAACTAAATCCGAATTGATATAATTTAAATATTTTTTATACCTGAATTTTTCTTAGATTTTTTGAGGATTGTGATGTAAATAATAAAATTTTGTAAATTGATACAGAAGGAGTTACCAGCTACAGACTTGCAGCAATATCCATGCAATAACAAAAAAACTTGTAGTTAACCTACGGTAAATGGAGTTAACGTAGCTTCAGCAGGTGCATAAGATGCATCGACTAACTAACCACAGGTGACTGCAGTTGATGTGGATGACACTGCTGCAACTATGTTGTCTGCACAAACCGCAAGTTAAGTACAAATTACATATATGCAATTATGAAAATTACAGCAAGTATGTTGTTGGTGAGTCCTTCATGATCAATTATTATCATTTAGTATATTCCTCAACAAAGTGAAAAAATCTAAGAAAAATGGTGTGGTACAATCTAATTAATAATTTATGTTTGTCCCTATCTATCTAAACATGTGGAACACACCTTGCTAATGAGATGTGTGTGAACAGCCATCCCACCCGTCTCTTAGCTGTTCACAAAAAACCTCTCCCTGTAAAGAGTGACAATGAAATCTCTCAGCACATATAGTGCTGGAGCTTGAAATAGTGGTTTCTATCACCCACTGTAGAAATGTGGATGATACACATCTCTCATATTATTTTAAATGTGTGTTCACAAAAATATAGTAGAAATCAGTATATAAAAGAATAAAATGTAAAACAGTAAAAATTTTTTTTTATTTTTTTTTTTTCAAAAGATAAATAAACAGAAAAATAGTCATAGGGAAGAGTTCAGTGCAAAATATTCTTGTAGACAATATTTTTGGTAAAAACTTTGTCACTGTTAGGCAGCAATTTTCCTTGGATTGGAGTGTCCACCACTTTCACTTTTACATTGGATCGTCTTCTCACTCTTGAAAAAGCCACATACAATTGTCCATGTCCAAAAACAGGTTCTGGCAAAAAAATGCCTACTTTCTCAAGTGTTTGTCCTTGGGATTTGTTTATTGTCATGGCAAAAGCTGGCTTCAGAGGAAATTGGCGACGTCTTAACTTAAAAGGCAAGCCGGTTTCTGATGGGCACAAATCAATCCTGGGAATGAAAACCACATTTCCTCCAGCAGACCCAGTAATGACTCTTGCTCGAATCATGTTGGCAAACAAACCGGTGACAATTAAGCGAGTCCCATTGCAAAGACCTTTTCTGCTGTTGAAGTTCCTCAAAAGCATTACAATGGTGCCAATTTTTAATTTCAGACGATGAGATGGCATCCCCGTGGGTGTAAGTGAATTTAAAAACTCAACAGGGTATTGCTCTGGGTCCTCTGTCTCGTCCGGATCAATGGAATCATCACTAATGTATTCTGTATACTCTCCAGCAATGCAATCCATGATCTTAGAGTTGACCTGATCCACATCATCATTTTTGGGGCAAAGAATGGCATGTGATGCTGCTGTATGAATACTTTCATTGTCATTGACATCAATTACAATGTTTTCACCAAAAATGTCAAATATTAGTGAACCTGTGCAAATCATATCTTCAGGGATTTCTATAACATCATCTCCAAGGTTATAAGAATTGGTCAATTGTCCATTTCCCAGCTGAAGTATCCAATTGCTGTATTCTGGATCAACAGAGCGCATGTTGTCAAGTAGTGGCAATTGAGTGAAAATCTGCCATTGTCTGGAATATTTAATGCAGCTCTCTACGATATCAGTTCGTGTTCCATGAGGAATAATAGGAAGACACTGACGAAAGTCTCCTCCCAGAACAATGACTTTCCCTCCAAAGGGTGTTTTATTTTTCTTCGAGATATCTTTGGTCATAACATCTTTTAATAGTTGGTCAATGACATGCAGTGCAAATTTGGATAGCATAGTGGATTCATCAATAATAAAAAGTTTAGTACTTTTCAAATGGTGTGCAGCATCAGTATCATTTTTGATTCTTGACACAGACGTTTCATTAATTGGAATAGGTATCCCGTAAAGTGAATGGATGGTTCTTCCTCCTTCCAATAAGTTGGCTGCAATCCCAGTACTGGCAGCAGGTGACACAGTTTCTCCTTCTCCTCTTATTTGATGAATTAACAAATCATACAAATATGTTTTCCCACTGCCACCTGGGCCATCAATGAAAAAGCACTTAGCTTGCTGACTTGTATCCTGTAATGCTTCATTTATGGCATTATAGGCCAGAAGTTGTTGTTGATTTAAAGTTTCTTTCATTTCTTGGGCTCTTCTAAACTCCTCCTCTTTGTCGTATTGTGGTTGTAGTTGTTGTTTTCTTTTGGGGCGTGGTAGATTAAAATCCGTAAAGCTTTTGCCATGAAATTTTAACACATTTTGAACATCTGTCATTGCATAGCCTTCACAATGCTCACAGTCCTCATTGTTAGGGTGATATGCACGGCAGTAGTCTTCAATAAAATATTTTTTAAATTCTTGCCACAACTCCAATGGATGAGCAGGAGGACCAAAGATACATATGTAAGCAAACATATCCCGAAGCTGTGCAGGCATGTTTAGAACACAGCCATCCAGTAAGGTATTTCGCCAAACACTGTCATCCAAAAGTAATCCAAGGGCTATTGCTGCCTGTTTAAAAGTTGGGTACTCGACTTCATTTACGGTCTTAATGTGCTCAAAACTTGTTGCTCCTTTTACATGTAGTAACAACAACCGTAAATAGTAGCGTTCTTCATCTTTCATACTGACCGTATACATTCTTCCAATGACTGTTGTTCCACGTTTCTGCCTAATTTCCCATGCACCAGCTTTCCAGACATAGTGCTCAGGAATTTGGCGGTAGAAGTATTCATGAGCACGTGGGTCATTCTCATTCAGTTCAAAGTAGGCCATAAGAGTTGATTTTTTATGTGTCATGGCAGCAATGTTCTCAACAGAAGCATCTTCATGAAAATAAAGGGGTTGTGACTGTGGCAGATGTACGGCAAGGCGAACAATGCTGTGTGATTGTTTATGCATTGGATAGGCAAAAATTCTCCAAGCTGCCTCCGGTGCACTGACGTATCTTGAGTCCATAAATTGGTGAGGTTCATCATGTTGTATGTTTGTTTGAGAAATTTCCAGATTGGCTTTATCATGCCCCTTGTAAACATATTTGAATAGATACTTGACACTTTGAATGGATGCACAGATTTCCACATTTATATGACACTTATACTTTAATAGTAAGAAAGGGTTATAGGGAACAACCCAAGAATTATCAACCATGTGAGAACGTTGTGTAAATGAAGGTCCTGCATTGCGTTGATAAGTTGGGTAGGCATCGTGTGGTATTACAGTTTTTGGTTGGAAATCTTTTGGGAATCCTTTTTTACACTTTCCAATATCCATACATGGAGAATTGGGGTTCAATTGTCCACAGGGTCCATGAATCATATGTTGCATCACAATTTGATGGAGCACAGGATACTCGGATGGGTCAGGAATTTCTGCCCAAACAGTACGATCGACATCTACCTCAGTGCGTAATTTGGAATTGCTATCCAGAATAACCAAAATGTGAGCATGTGGTAGTCCTCGCTTTTGGAATTCTATTACATGAATCATTGCACAAATCTTGCCAAATAATCCACTGTTTATATCTTTTAATAGGGCTTCTAATTTTATTTTGAAGACACGGGCGACTAAATCCGGTCTGTGTTCCCCCCTCTGCCATGGTTCTAAATTATGGATAATCTCGCTCCATTTGGGATTACAGGTCATTGTTATAAAAAGATCTGGCCGTCCAAATTTTGTAACAATAGCCATGGCATCTTGATACCTCTGCTGCATGTTTCTGGGACTGCCTTCAAATGACGATGGTAAAATGACCGTCTTGCCAATAGGAATTCCTTTTTCAAAAGATTTTCTTTGCAGATGTTCCTGTAGTACGCAATAGTCTTCCACTTTTAAGTCTTTTTGATGTTGACGTATAAAATTTAAGCGATTAGCCTCAATTTTTATATACGCATCTACTAAATACTGTTGCGTTAGTTTTCCACCATTTAGAATAGGATTGAACCCAGGACGTACAGATAGCAAATAACAGTAATACTGCAATTGTGTAATTCTCCGTGGATTTTCACCTTGATGCTTCAGTCCCTCATGCCAGCCTTGTTCACCATGCGGAAAAAATAACGGATACAGTAAAGCATCCAAATTACTGTGGAGAATACTAACTTGCTGTGTTTTTGGAGCTAAAGGATTGTTTGGGTCAGGTTTGAGATGAATTAAAATGTCTCTATTGAAAGGCGGCTCTCCATCAGCATTTTCAAAGACCACAGCAACTTCATTAACAATTGGCTTATTATAACGTCTTGGGTCTTGTTCTCGATCCTGTTTAAGAGCCATGATGATATTAGGCATGACAGTACCATTTTCAATTGTCTTCTCCTGTTCCTCTTGTTCAACAAAACGTAACATTTTGTATGCGGAAACAAAAGGATTAATGCGATCTAATAAGTTAGCAATGAGCCGCATCAATTTAGGATGACATTTCTTATTTTCATCACACTGTAAACGTTGGTCATTAGCAGTGGCAGTATCTAAAATGTAGAGTTGGGCATAAGCAGGAGCTTGATCTGGAGCAGGATGTAGTGTTCCAGTACGGTGATAAATTTGGCCATGAATCCGGAAGCAATAAGGGCCATGTCCAGGTGGGGGAGCAATACTTGCACCCATAGAAGCAAAACCAAATGAACTATTAATACTTCTGATGTTATCCATCATATTCCGACTGTATGGACTCTGACCTTTAAGAATACATTCCAACATCTCTGGATACTGAGGTAACGGAACCTTGACCTTCCCCTTGTGACAACAGAGAGTATACTGTTTATCCGATGGCATCTCATCCATGAAATGTCGAGCTTCACAATGCTTACATATGAATATCATAGAGCCACAGGTATGTTCCACAATGCCAAAATCACTATCTGTAAATCCAGGTGGATATGAAGAGGGAGGTGTAGGTAGGTAAATACGATTTTCTTTCTGCAAACCGACATAGATGAGACGTTGAAGTAATAAAGCAGAAAAAGAGTCAGGATCCACTTGTGTAACAGTAGAAGACGTCTTTTTGCGGTGTTGACGACGGGAGGCACCACTTTTACGTAAGCGGCTCTGTTTGGATAGTGAAGACTCCTGAGCAATTTGTGCCTCCAAAGGAGTTTGTTGTTGTTCAAGGCGAAAACGTTTTGTGCGTGACGTCTCCTCAGCACAATGTTTACGCTTTGCTGTTGCTTTACGCGGTGATGAAACTTGAGGAATTGTGCTCCTTTCATCCGGTGAACTGCTAGAAAGAGCTAGAGCAAACTGTAGTACTGGTGAGCTTACAGTTGGATCAGCAGACTGTAGTACTGATGAGGTTACTGTTTGATCAGCACACTGAGTTACATCAGCAGAGTATTGTACAGGTGAGCTTGTAGTTTGATCAGCAGACTGTTGTACTGAGGAAGTTACTGTCTGATCAGCAGAGTGATGTACTGGTGGTGTCGCTTTTTTTTTTTGACGCCGTTGATGTAGCTTCTGAGCATTTTTGGCCAACCGTAGTTGTTTTTGTTCCAGCGACTCCGTTGCAATGCGTTGCTTATACTCAGCTTTAGACTTATCCAAACGACATTGTCGCTCTTCTTCAGTTTCTTTAGCACGTGTCTTACGCATCCATGCGGCTTTGTACCCGCCAACATCCTTGCTAGTATCCTTTGAAGTCATGTTAGAACATACAAAGGTAATACTATGCTTGGAGATGTATAGGTACGCAAGAGCTTTTACAAAAGCTTTTTGGGAGAAAAGAATTCTTGAAAAGTATAGAATAATTATTAAGGAAAATAATAAGTTCCAGATAGACAATGAACATATTTAAATATCATGTTTTGTATGTCCTTATAATGTACCCTACAACGTATTACAAATATTATAAACATGTTTCTCATTCATATCAATATAGTAAGAGGTCACTGAATACTTAAGGACATTGAATGTGCATACATAATACCAATACCATAAATATCAAAACCATCATCAAAACCATCATCATAGCATCATCAATAGTGCATCATCAATAGCATCATCAATAGCATCATCAATAACAATAATTTATATAATTATAACATTAATAGCATAAATTTACATTAATAGCATAATTATTAGCATTAATAGCTAATTATTGGCATTAATAGCATACATATTACCATTAATAGCATAATTATTAGCATTAATAGCATAATTATTAGCATTAATAGCATAATTATTACCATTAATAGTATAATTATTTGCATTAATACCATAATTATTAGCATTAATAGCATAATTATTAGCATTAATAGCATAATTATTATCATTAATACCATAATTATTAGCATTAATTACCATAATTACCATTAATAGCATAATTATTAGCATTAATAGCATAATTATTAACATTAACAGCATAATTATTATGTGCATACATAATACCAATACCATAAATATCAAAACCATCATCAATAGCATCATCAATAACAATAATATAGCAATAGCATTATTATTGGCATTAAAAGCATAATTATAAGCATTAATAGCATAATTATTAGCATTAATACCATAATTATTTGCATTAATACCATAAATATTAGCATTAATACCATCATTATTAGCATTAATACCATAATTATTAGCATTAATAGCATAATTATTGTCATTAATACCATAATTATTGGCATTAATAGCTAAATATTACCATTAATAGCATAATTATTAGCATTAATAGCATAATTATTAGCATTAATAGCATAATTATTAGCATTAATAGCATAATTATTACCATTAATAGTATAATTATTTGCATTAATACCATAATTATTAGCATTAATAGCATAATTATTAGCATTAATAGCATAATTATTATCATTAATACCATAATTATTAGCATTAATACCATAATTACCATTAATAGCATAATTATTAGCATTAATAGCATAATTATTAACATTAATAGCATAATTATTATGTGCATACAGAATACCAATACCATACATATCAAAACCATCATCAATAGCATCATCAATAACAATATTAGCAATAGCATTATTATTGGCATTAAAAGCATAATTATAACCATTAATAGCATAATTATTAGCATTAATACCATAATTATTTGCATTAATACCATAAATATTAGCATTAATACCATAATTATTAGCATTAATAGCATAATTATTGGCATTAATACCATAATTATTGGCATTAATACCATAATTATTACCATTAATAGCATAATTATTAGCATTAATACCATAATTATTAGCATTAATAGCATAATTAGCATTAATACCATAATTATTAGCATTAATAGCATAATTATTAGCATTAATACCATAATTATTAGCATTAATACCATAATTATTAGCATTAATAGCATAATGATTAACATTAATAACATAATTATTATGTGCATACATAATACCAATACCTAAATATCAAACCATCATCAAAACCATCATCAAAACCATCATCAATAGCATCATCAAAACCATCATCAATATCATCAATAGCATCATCAATAGCATCATCAATAGCATCATCAATAACAATATATTAGCAATAGCATTATTATTAGCATTATAGCATAATTATTACCATTAATACCATAATTAGCATTAATACCATAATTATTAGCATTAATACCATAATTATTGGCATTAATACCATAATTATTGGCATTAATACCATAATTATTACCATTAATAGCATAATTATTAGCATTAATAGCATAATTATTAACATTAATAGCATAATTATTACCATAAATACCATAATTATTACATATATACCATAATTATTACCATAAATACCATAATTATTACCATTAATAGCATAATTACCATTAATAGCATAATTAACATTAATACCATAATTAGCATTAATACCATAATTATTAGCATTAATACCATAATTATTAGCATTAATAGCATAATTATTAGCATTAATACCATAATATTGGCATTAATACCATAATTATTGGCATTAATAGCATAATTATTACCATTAATAGCATAATTATTACCATTAATAGCATAAATATTACCATTAATAGCAATTATTAGCATTAATACCATAATTATTAGCATTAATACCATAATTATTACCATTAATACCATAATTACCATTAATAGCATAATTATTAGCATTAATAGCATAATTATTAACATTAATAGCATAATTATTATGTGCATACATAATACCAATACCATAAATATCAAAACCATCATCAAAACCATCATCAAAACCATCATCAATAGCATCATCAATAACAATATAGTAGCATTAATAGCATAATTATTACCATTAATAGCATAAATATTACCATTAATACCATAATTAGCATTAATAGCATAATTAGCATTAATACCATAATTAGCATTAATATCATAATTATTAGCATTAATAGCATAATTATTACCATTAATACCATAATTATTACCATTAATAGCATAATTATTACCATTAATACCATAATTATTACCATTAATACCATAATTATTACCATTAATAGCATAATTAGCATTAATAGCATAATTAGCATTAATACCATAATTATTAGCATCAATACCATAATTATTAGCATTAATACCATAATTATTAACATTAATAGCATAATTATTATGTGCATACATAATACCAATACCATAAATATCAAAACCATCATCAAAACCATCATCAAAACCATCATCAAACCATCATCAAAACCATCATCAATAGCATCATCAATAGCATCATCAAAACCATCATCAAAACCATCATCAATAGCATCATCAATAACAATAATATTAGCAATAGCATTATTATTAGCATTAATAGCATAATTATTACCATTAATAGCATAATTATTACCATTAATACCATAATTATTACCATTAATAGCATAATTATTACCAATAATAGCATAATTATTACAATTAATACCATAATTATTACCATTAATAGCCTAATTAGCATTAATAGCATAATTAGCATTAATACCATAATTATTAGCATTAATACCATAATTATTGGCATTAATACCATAATTATTACCATTAATACCATAATTATTACCATAATACCATAATTATTACCATTAATAGCATAATTACCATTAATAGCATAATTAACATTAATACCATAATTAGCATTAATACCATAATTATTAGCATTAATACCATAATTATTGGCATTAATACCATAATTATTGGCATTAATAGCATAATTATTACCATTAATAGCATAATTATTACCATTAATAGCATAAATATTACCATTAATAGCAATTATTAGCATTAATACCATAATTATTAGCATTAATACCATAATTATTACCATTAATACCATAATTACCATTAATAGCATAATTATTAGCATTAATAGCATAATTATTAACATTAATAGCATAATTATTATGTGCATACATAATACCAATACCATAAATATCAAAACCATCATCAAAACCATCATCAAAACCATCATCAAAACCATCATCAAAACCATCATCAATAACAATAATAGTAGCATTAATAGCATAATTATTACCATTAATAGCATAATATATTACCATTAATACCATAATTAGCATTAATAGCATAATTAGCATTAATACCATAATTAGCATTAATAGCATAATTATTAGCATTGATAGCATAAATATTAGCATTAATAGCATAAATATTACCATTAATAGAATAATTATTACCATTAATAGAATAATTATTAGCATTAATAGCATAATTATTACCATTAATACCATAATTATTACCATTAATACCATAATTATTACCATTAATAGCATAATTAGCATTAATAGCATAATTAGCATTAATACCATAATTATTAGCATTAATACCATAATTATTGCATTAATACCATAATTATTGGCATTATTAGCATAATTATTACCATTAATAGCATAATTATTACCATTAATAGCATAATTATTAGCATTAATAGCATAAATATTACCATTAATAGCATAATTATTAGCATTAATAGCATAATTATTACCATTAATAGCATAATTATTAGCATTAATAGCATAAATATTACCATTAATAGAATAATTATTACCATTATAGAATAATTATTACCATTAATAGAATAATTATTACCATTAATAGCATAATTATTACCATTAATAGCATAATTATTACCATTAATACCATAATTATTACCATTAATAGCATAATTATTACCATTAATAGCATAATTATTACCATTAATACCATAATTATTACCATTAATAGCATAATTAGCATTAATACCATAATTATTAGCATTAATACCATAATTATTGGCATTAATACCATAATTATTGGCATTAATAGCATAATTATTACCATTAATTACATAATTATTACCATAAATACCATAATTATTACCATTAATAGCATAATTACCATTAATAGCATAATTAACATTAATACCATAATTAGCATTAATACCATAATTATTAGCATTAATACCATAATTATTGGCATTAATACCATAATTATATGGCATTAATAGCATAATTATTACCATTAATAGCATAATTATTACCATTAATAGCATAAATATTACCATTAATAGCAATTATTAGCATTAATACCATAATTATTAGCATTAATACCATAATTATTACCATTAATACCATAATTACCATTAATAGCATAATTATTAGCATTAATAGCATAATTATTACCATTAATAGCATAATTATTAGCATTAATAGCATAAATATTACCATTAATAGAATAATTATTACCATTAATAGAATAATTATTACCATTAATAGAATAATTATTAGCATTAATAGCATAATTATTACCATTAATAGCATAATTATTACCATTAATACCATAATTATTACCATTAATAGCATAAATATTACCAGTAATAGCATAAATATTACCATTAATAGCATTATTATTAACAGTAATATTAGTATTTTTTTTTTTAATTATTTTTGTATTTTTTTTTTTAATTTTTAAATTTTTTTTGTATTAAATTATTTTTTATTTTAAATTTTTTTTTTTTAATTATTATTTTTATTTAATTATTTATTATTTTTTATTTATTTTTTATTATTTTAAATTATTTTTAAATCATTATTTTTATTATTTAATTTATTTATTTTTTTACTTGCGAGTGAGACAGTTCTCATGCGGTCCGCCTTTTTTTCCCATTGACATACATTACCGGTGTGTCGCGATTTTATGGCCGCCACCTGGTTCTATTGTCGGCCTAAAATCGCGGACACACCGCTAATGCATCTCTATGGGCATCAGCTCGAATTCTGATTGGTCGGCGTTCAGTCCGAAATCGGGCTGACTGCCCATAGAGATGCATTAGCGGTGTGTCCGCGATGTTAAGGCCGAGAAATAGAACCAGGTGGGCGGCCATAAAATCGCCGACACACCGCTAATGTATGTCAATGGGAAAAAAAAGGCGGACCACAATGAGAACTGTGTCTCACTCGCAGTAAAAAAATAAATAAAATTAAATAATAAAAATAATGATTTAAAAATAATTAAAAAATAATAAAAAAAATTAATAAAAAATAATAAATAATTAAATAAAAATAATAATTAAAAAAAAAAAAAAAGGCGGACCGGAATGAGAACTGTGTCGCAGTCTGACTTTAAAAAAAAAATAAATTAAATAATAAAAATAATGATTTAAAAATAATTAAAAATAATAAAAAAGAGGGGCTCTTCTGATTGGCTGAGGACAGTATACAGCGACCAATCAGAAGAGGAAGAGGACGTCGGAGGTGAAAGTTAGCGAAAAGAAGACAGAAGATCCCGGGGCCGGACGAAGAGGCGGAGATGGCGGAAAGAAGAGAGAAGACCCCCGGGGCCGGAGGAAGAGGACGCC
>JARQOC010000002.1:459582056-459748054 GCA_033576535.1 Allobates femoralis | reverse complement strand
GGTCTGCTGCGCCTTTTAATAGTCCCAGCACAACGGTGGCTCTCTGCTTCTCCGTCATTGTATACATGTCCAGCTTTGCACACATCTTTTGCTTAAAGGCTGCTAAGGTACCGGGTTTGCCTTCATATCTTGGTAACCATTTGGCACCCGGTATATACAGCAAGGCTATCGCCATTATTTGGGCCGCTGCTCTGGGTGCTGCTTTCCGGGCATGCCCCCCATCAGGGACCTGTGCATCATCCGAGTCACTCTTGATGGGGCCCCCCTAGTTAATCTCTGCCAACCGGTGAGATGAAACAAACTTTTCCAGTCGTCGGCGGCTCTGCAGAGGAAGTGGAACACCTCGGGTATTTCCGGAACTGGGCACTGCGCTTCATTGATCTCCGGCAGAGTGAAGGGGCGGGGCTTATCTTCCCGCTCTTTTCCACTTGCGCTGTGGCGCAGTTCAATTCTGTAATGGCGGCCCGGTTGTACAGTTCACAAACAGTTAATAAAGTTCAGTTCTTGGCACACAGTACCCGGTTTTACCGGGCACGGGATCCTGTTCGTGACGCCAGAATTAAGGCGGTTGGCAGGGTAGCGGGTACTCAGGTACCGGGACTGATGCCGGCTTTGATGGGAAATCATGGCTGGTCGGTCCCCGGTCCCGTGCCCTGGACCCTCAATGATGGGGGAATGGTGGGGGGAATAAGGGGATTGGTAACGTGATGCCACTTATGGTACCTAGTAATGGGTATACCAGCGCTGCAACCGGCCGCTGAGGTGATGGTAGGTGCAGCAGAGTGTGGTACAGCTCCCCATAGGTGGAGCTTTACCTCAGGGCAGCGGGGATGGATGAGGGGAGTAGTAGTTGCGTCTTTGCAGACAAGGCGGTGAATTGCGGCGGTTAGACAGGCACACAGACACACATGGCTTGTTGTTTCGGTACCTTTTACTGGTGACAAGGTAACAGGTACAGTCCAGAGTAATAACCAGGTCCCCGTGCAACTTGGGACTTACACCTTAGAAAGTCATGAGGCCTCCTCTGTCTTTGTGCTCTGTGTTTTGGGATGAATCCTGCCTGTGTCTGAACCAATCGCTTCTTCTCTCTCTCTGGGCTTTGCTCTAAACTGACAATGAGGTCCTTCTGCGGGGTCCCTGTTTTTCCTATGGCCCCTGGCCCTGTGCTTGGTCAGTTTTAGCGTCTCTTACTTTGTTCTCCTCAGGGATGAACTCCTCCTGAGTCTTCCGAGCTTTTGCTGTGGCACTAAATGCTGGCAGCGTCGGACTCCAGTGTCCGAGTGTACTAAAGGGCTGTAGTAACCGGTTCCCTTTCGTAGTTCCCTGCTTTCTCCACTTGCCTCCGACCCTTTCCCAAGGGTGCGACACAGCGGTTAGTGGTCCCTGGTCCTGGGCCTGGATCCTTCCCAACGACCAGCTCCTCACAGTCTCTCTCCTCAGATTAACTCCTGGGACTGACTAACTCCTCCCCTCAGGCCTGGATGTTTTAAAGGGGAACTGGCTTAAGGCAGCCAGTAGGGCTCCCCCTTCAGGTCTGGGGTGAAAGGTGTGGTGTGCTGTGCGAAATAAGGTGTAATTCCCTCCTTGCATCGGTGGATCCTGTGGCAATCCCCTGCAGGGGTGCCACAGATAGAGCTGAGTTCCCCTTCGAGGTGTCTAGTACAGGGTCCATGGCCACATTAAAATTACCCCTGAGGACAAGAATCCCCTCAGAAAATGTCTCCACCTGCTCCAAGAATCTCAGCCAGGCAGATATTTGACCATGTTTGGAAGGTATAGTGAGGTGAAGGTGTACACCTGGGAAGCAATCTTACCTTTTACTAGTAGCATCCTGCCCGCTTCACCATCATGAGAACCCAGGAATTCCCATGTCAGCGATCTCGCCACCGCGATGCTGGTACCAGATGAATGCGCATCCACCGAGAGACTATGATAGACTGTAGGGTACCAATAGCTGGAGAGCTTAAACGGTTTAGCTGCGCATAAATGAGTCTCCTGTAGGAAAGCGACATGGAAGTAATTAGATTTTAAGTATCTAAACAAAATTGACCTTTTACCTGGGTCATGTAGATCCTTCAAATTCAAAGACCACACTTTCAGCTCCGTTAGGCAGTTTTGTGACATAGTTCTCAGGGAGGCAGGAGTTGGACGAGGGAAAAAAGGGAGGGTAGAGGGAGAGGGAGGTGGTCAAAGTAGCAGCTATAAAAGCAGTAAAGCACGAACACAGAGGGAGAAACTAAAATAAGAAAAGAAAGTAAAAGTGTGAGTGGATAGAAAAAGAAGACTTAAATCGTCTAGTCCGAGTGACGTCAGAATATCGAATCCCCACTTAAAAATGTAGGAGGATCCTGGGGGTCGTAGACAACCACGTAATAGTCTACGGCAGACCCGGGGCATATAATAAGCTGCCCAATTCAAATTTAAAACTAAACGTCCTTAAAAGTTCAACTAATAAGTCCCATACGGGATGCCTCCCCTTCCCTTTACCCGCCCCTCTCCCCCCTCTCTCTCCCCATCCCCCTGTAGTTCAAACGATACCAATACAACAAACATAGTTCAACAGCATTAGAAGACCCGGAGAGGTTGTGTGCAGTAGAGTCACCATGCCAGCAACAGGGAGCTTGGCTAGGGATGAGAGCATGGTGGTGCAGTCCTAGTGGTAGGGACCTGTCCTATAAGAAAAATGGGGAGGAAAATGCAGAAGCTCAAGAGTGGGACAGGAGTCATCAGATCTTGGGAGCCTCTCCAGATCCCCTCTGCCCGCATCGTGGGCTGGCAGCCAGGGAGTCACGAGCACGAAAATTTGCTCCAGTACGTCCTGCTGTCATGTATTTTGTGAATCCCTCCAACGACAGTCAGTCCGGGACTGGAAACGGTGTGATATCCAGAAAAGTAAAAAGGCTAGCAAGGTCTTCCTTCATCCATAAATAGTACATTTTGCCCTCTTGTCTCACAATCAGGTGGAACGGATGGCCCCAATGGTACTTCGCTCCTTTCTCTTTAATTTTTGCTAGAAGAGGGCGCAATTGCCTTCTCATATATAGTGTGTGACTAGATACATCCGGGAACAGGCGTATTTGCATTTCTTCATAGGAGATCTTGCCGTATGACCACGCCGCACAGACAATGTCATCTTTGTCAGTGAAGTTATATAGCCTGCAGAGGATGTCATACGGGTTGACATTATCTATGGGAGGAGACCGGGAGACTCTATGGATCCTATCAATCTTATGAAGGAATCTGAAAATTCTCAATACTGTCACAAAGAGGTTACCAAAGTTTTTTTTGCTTAAAAGTCTCTGTAGTAACGAATTCAGGGATGCCCTTTAGACGGACGTTGTTTCGCCTCTCTCTGTTCTCCTGGTCATGGAATTGCAGTATTAGTGCCACAATATGGGAATGTGAGCGATGTACCTCACTTTCTAGAATGATCACTCTGTCCTCTATAGAAGCAATAGCCTCCTCAGTAGCTGCCGTCTTTTCTTTAATAGAGTCCAGATCTTCCCTAATGGAGCTCAGTCCCCTTCTCCTGTGAGGCCTCTAGCCTGGTCACTATAATGTCCAGGTCCTGTTTGGATGGCAGGGCCTGGATGAGATCTCTGATAGCCTGCAGCTCTGTCTGGGAGCCGCAGGTCTGGGGAGATGAGAAAGCCTGCATGGCTCTTATGTCTGTAGGACTCACTGCTTCCTCCTGCAGCTCCCGGTCTAGCTCCCAGGTGGTCCGGGTCCCCAGGGTCGAAATCCGACACCTCTGCTCTCTACACCTGGTGGCAGTGTTGTGCGGCCACCAGCGATGTGTGTGAAGGCTAGCACTGGCTTCCCTGCTGCTGCGAGGGGGTCTTATGCTGCAGCTTCAGTGATAACCCTGATAACACACTGAGACCCTATCCACTGCACCATCTCACCTCTCCCCCTCCTACTGTCTCCCTCCCCACCCCCTTTAGACTGTGAGCCCTTGCGGACAAGATCCACGGCCCTATTGTACCCGTATGACTACTTGTGATCTGTCATCGTTTGTCGTCGTTTGTCGTCGTCTTTGACCACTTGTCTTTGTCTACTCTCTAAATTGTAAAGCGCCATGTATCCTAATAGCGCTATATAAATACCTATTAATAATAAAAATAATAATAATAATAATAAGCCAGACTCCATCACAGGGGAGCACAGGCTTTTCTCCCCGGCAGCTCCAGTCTGGTGAGGTCAGATCCTCTCCTTGCTGTTGCCAGAGATGGCGGGTGGCACGGGGTCTTTTCAGGCTTCTTACTCCTGGATATGGCTGGGCTTATGGCCCCGGGTCTGTGGAGCTGGTGTGAAGCACGTCTTCACACCACTATAGTCAGGTCACGCCCCACGCTGCAAAATATTAACTTAAGGGTGCTGAATAATATTGAACACCCCACTTTTCAGTTTTTTATTTGTTAAAATAGTTTAAAACATACAATAAATTTCATTCCACTTCACGACTGTGTCCCACATTGTTGTTGATTCTTCACAAAAAATTTAGAATTTATATCTTTATGTTTGAAGCCTGAAATGTGGCAAAAGTTTGAAAAGTTCAAGGGAGACAAATACTTTCACAAGGCACTGTATATTCCGAGAACGGTTAGAGCTCAGCTCCTGAGCCCTTTCCACACACAAGAACTGTTGTAAAAATGTATATTTATACGATTTTCCATTATGGGATTAAAGTTATGCTAAACTAAGTGCTTCTTTTTTTCCCCCGTTTTTTTAAAATGAACCAGAGCGTTTTAAAAACAAAGTCAAACTTTATTCCATAAAAACAGTAATTGACTAAGTTAGCAAATTCTTTAGGTATTTTAATTACTCACCACTATTCCGCCATTTGTTTTTGTTTGTTTTTTTCATTTAGCGCTGGAGTAGTGCTTTAAACATAAGCCCCCTGTCCCCTTGATTATACTCACTGTCAGGAAAATTATCTTTCATAATAGAAAATTGTTTGAATGTACTGAATACTCCATCTTGTCTTGAACTATGAGATGGCGTCCGACCATATTCACTTTGAATATGTCTAAAGACATGTTCCTTCATGGCCCCATCTGATCAAGAAAAGGGCATGGGACTATACGCCCTGCCTGGAGTTTTTGGAGACTTTCCGTGTCCCTCAAAAATCTCTTCTACCCTGCCAATTCTTGACAACATGTGGTGACATCATATGGAGCCAATCAACATATAGCAGACATTCTTGGGGAACCAATCATAGTGAAGAATTAATAATGTAACCAATGTGTTTGAAGTGGCATTGACTCAGGTATTAGCATTTGCCTATAAATAAATCCTATTAGGGTTGCCACCCCCAGGAGTTTACTGACTTACAACCAAATCTGCTGTCTGTCAGATTCCTCCATACACGATATTATAACCTCCACCACATCACGCTGAAGTTGAATAGGCAAGATTGCCCTGACATCACCCTCTGGCATTTTCTTTACTTTTCATTGTCAATCCAGTCATGCAGGTGCCATCTTGTGCCTGTTACTTCTGAGTGCCCAGAAGTCAGAAGGTACACACAAGTTCTCAGTGCAACTCTATGAGTACAAATATGGGGCCATATCAAAGCTCTCATAGAGCTACAATGATTTGTGGCCTCTGGCACGCTCCATGAAACACTGGAGCTGCTGGCAGGTCACAAATTGCTGGAGACCTACCGGAGCACTGGATACAGATGATGACAGTGGCAGGTGAGTATAGTACAGCCGCAGGGGACTTATACCTAAAGTACCATTCCAGCGATACAATAAAAAAAAAAATGCTGAAGTGGTGTTTTAAGAATAATGAAGTGCAAGTCAAGTATTGAATAAAGTGAAAGATAATTATTTATAGGCATGTATATATATATATAATACAATAAGAGACATGTATCCACCATAAACGTTTTATGAATAGAAAATAATTGTGCTAGAATGAATAATGTCTCGCACTTGAGACACTGTACTTTGTCCATCCCTGAATATGTTCTTGCTCTGACTACTTTCTTTTGTCATTGTATTAGTCCTTAGAGTTGTGTGGGTGTGAACATTGATATGCGAAAGACAAGCCATTAATGCACATTGTATACATTTTTCTCTGTATTGAAGATAAAAATGTCTATGATTTGTATTGTGTAAGAAATTTCCACATTCACTTAAGAGAAGCAATTATATGTTCAGAACTAAAAAGTATTATTGTATTTTTAAGATAATCTGCTTCTTTTCCAGCATCATTCTTTTGTTGCCGAAAAGTGATTTTTCACATTACATTGGCAAAATAATTAACATATTGTTTAAATTCACTGTACTGTTTATTAGCTAATGTATGATAAATATACATTGATATAGCAGGCAATGACATTATCCATTTTATTGTTCATTTATAAAGAAAACAATGTGATTAAAACTTTCCCAAAGTTATGATCCTTCTGCCTAATGCTCATTTTCTGTTCCATAATTTCCAGTTGCATCTATTAAGTGCTTTTTGATTGCATGGCATTTTCAACCATTCTATTAGATTAGAATTTGACAAGCTGTCACATATTCAAATTGTAGTGAATAAAAAAGAAATTGTACGTAGGCGGAAGACTGACTGGTATTACAGTTGCATATGCTGCATCTCCTAAAATTTCAAGGAAAAAAAAATACTTTTAATTTACAAAGTTTTCAAATTCAACCTAAAATTATTAAAATGATAAAATAATTATTTTGTGTGTGCTAAAATGGTCCTAAGTAGAGATGAGAGGATAGCTACAGTTGAATCAAATCGCAAATTGTTTGAATTCCATTATCACAAAACAATAAAGCTCAATGCCATTTCACATACTGCTGAATATTGCAGCATCCGGAGAGTAGGATCAAGACATCAAACACTGCCGTGTGGGCTGTCCTTGATGAGTAACCGTTGTTTACATTTTTATTTAATAATAATGTAGAGCAAGCGACTTTCATAAACTTTCAAATATACTTCATAAGAGAAATCTGGTAGAAAGCCATTCATAAACCTGTCACAAGATATCCCCACTATGAATGATAGAAGGAGCGGTGTTAGAATGCGGCGCTAGGTAACACAAGATCAAGCCTTCATAGAATTACCTTAAGTTTATTACACAAAGCTGCAGGGTGCGACCACAACGCGTTTCGACACACAAATTGGCGTCTTTCTCAAGTGGATCCACTTGAGAAAGACGCCAATTTGTGTGTCGAAACGCGTTGTGGTCGTACCCTGCAGCTTTGTGTAATAAACTTAAGGTAATTCTATGAAGGCTTGATCTTGTGTTACCTAGCGCCGCATTCTAACACCGCTCCTTCTATCATTCATGCCTATTCTCCCTTCGGGGAGTGCGGTGTAGCGAGCAGCTTGGGCAAGTCCATAGGACCTGGCAGTGCATCATCCAAACTCCACCTGTGTTCATCACAGCCGGCTCTGAGGAGACAAGCAAGTGATTTCTACCAACTCAAGGAGTGTAAAATATCCTCTCTTCAAACAGAGGTCTGATGATCATCAACTTTATGGACCCTATCTCCCTATACGTTTAATCTGGTTGTGAGGATTCTTGCACAACCTGGAAAGGTTAGTGTTCATTTAATAGAACCACATTGTGGTGAAATTTAGCAGTGTGGCGCAACAGTGCTGTTTTTTTCTGTTTCACAAGATATCCCCACTAGACTGTGTCTGATGCAGACATACCGTATATACTCGCGTATAAGCCGAGTTTTTCAGCCCAAAATTTGGGCTGAAAAGTCCCCTTTCGGCTTATACGCGAGTATACAGCAGCAGCCCCAGAGGTATACAGGCCCCCCATCAAGATCCAGGGCCCCCTTTCCTTGCACAGCAAACCTGTAAAGTAAAATCATACTTATCACTGTCCTGTCGCGCTGTCCCGCCGCTGCCGACATGACGATCCCGGGCTTCATTCAGCGTCTTCCCGCGGCTTCCTGTAGTCGCGGGCAATGAAGTAATTGCCCGCGACCACAGGAAGCCGCCGGAAGACGCTGAATGAAGCCCAGGATCGTCATGTCGGCAGCGGAGGGACAGCGTGACAGGACAGTGATAAGTATGATTTTACTTTACAGGTTTGCCGCGCAAGGGGGGGGCCCTGGATCTTGATGGGGGGGCCTGTATACCTCTGGGGCTGCTGCTGTATACACCCCTGGGGCTGCTTCTGTATACACCCCTGGGGCTGCTGCTGTATACTACCTAAGGGCTGCTGTATATACCTCTGGGGCTGCTGTATACTATCTCTGGGGCTGCTGTACACGCCACTAAGGCTGCTGTATATACCTCTGGGGCTGCTGTATACTACTACTGGGGCTGCTGTATACGCCACTGGGGCTGCTGTATACTACCTAAGGGCTGCTGTATATACCTCTGGGGCTGTATATACCTCTGGGCTGCTGTATACTACCTCTGTGGCTGCTTTATACACCACTGGGGCTGCTGTATACTACCTAAGGACTACTGTATATACCTCTGGGGCTGTATATATCTCTGGGGCTGCTGTATACACCACTGGGGCTGCTGTATACTACCTAAGGGCTGCTGTATATACCTCTGGGGCTGTATATACCTCTGGGGCTGCTGTATACTACCTCTGGGGCTGCTGTATATACCTCTGGGGCTGCTGTATACCACACTGCTGGGGGCTGTATACCTGTGCTGGGGTCCACCCTCGGCTTATACACGAGTCAATAGGTTTCCCCAGGTTTTGGGGGCAAAAGTAGGGGGGTCGGCTTATACACGGGTCGGCTTATACACGAGTATATACGGTATGTTCATTCTCAGTGAGATCCGTCATCAAGCTACACACAGACTGAAAACAGCCATATGACCAAATAGGGGTAAGGTGTGCGTGGCCTACCCAGTGTGCGAGCTCCTGACTGAAGGTGATGAAATGACAGTGTATCAGATTACCTCAGGCTACATCACAGTTCTAAGCCATGTTAGGATCAGCACAAAATCCTCTTTCCCTAGCACAAGCTTCTGATCTATCATGTGGCTCCTTCTCTGCTCAATCAGGATCTCTGTTGCTTTTTACCACAGCATTACTTTGGTCAGTCAACCATTGCACTCATGCAAGGTGCAGCTTTGCCTTGATTAAAAAGTGAAGGCATTACTAGTTCAGGACACCAGCCTCCAATCACTAAACACCTCCTTAATCTTGGAGGGCAGCGACCACTGGCGCAATGAATAGAGTCCTATGTGAATCCTATTCATTCTGCAGGACAGCCAGTGGTCGCTGCCCTCCAAGATTAAGGAGGTGTTTAGTGATTGGAGGCTGGTGTCCTTAACTAGTAATGCCTTCCCTTTTTAATCAAGGCACTGCTGCACCTTGCATGAGTGCAATGGTCGACTGACCAAAGTAATACTATGGTAAGATAAAATTTTCTAATTTGTCCTTTGCTGATTTTGGACACTGATTTAGTGGCTAGGATTTAGTGGCTAGGACTTGTGATAACTGGGGACCCGTGAAGTGGGTCACAAGCTTACGTGTTTAGGATCTCCGTTGCCTCTTCTCTGCAGGCACATTACACTGCTCACCATCAACTGTAACTGCATTAGAGTAGATGTGCACTCCCGAGTGACAGCAATGCATTATGGGAGGTGAGGGAAATACACACACTGTGCTGGCAGATACTGATGGATGCTGGACATGCCCTCACAGCCACAAAATGCAGTTTTTTAAAGAGTGGAGAAAAAAAAGTCATATGACACAAAAAATCATGATCTTAGCTGTTATGTGACCCATCACTACCAACCAGCATAACAAAACAATCACTGATCTCAGGGAGACCAGTAAAAGAAAACAGTGCAGACAGCCGGCAAAAGTGCTCAAACAAAGTGAAATCCTAGGTGCATTGACCCCCGGGAAATACGAATATGCAAATAGAGTCCGTGGAGCCTCGTTTAGGAGTCTCAAACACGGGATTAGCCAGATATCCCTCCAGGGAAGGACCTAGCAATTGGGTGGCTCCTTGACGAGACCACCATAACCACCATATTATGTGGCTCTTTCAGTCAATATGCAGCTCTTTACGAGTTTAAAGATATTACAAAGGAAATACCAAAGCCAGGTATCCATCCACAGACAGCTGTTTCGGGGTTTTGCCCTTCATCAGTGTGGAGTGGGATTCTGACTAGGTGGGAGCAATGCCTAGTAGACCAACAACACAAAGCAATCGCTGATCTCAGGGAGACCAGTCAACAGGATATCTGGCCAGTCCCATGTTTGAGACTCCTAAACGAGGCTCCAAGGACTCTATTTGCATATCATTAACAACCAGTGCAGTATTGTGTTTTTGTTTTGTTTTTCAATGAAATGACATTTACACTTTAACAATATGGTTTATTTTTTACTATAATTAAACAATAGTTATGGAACATGAACTTTGTTTTCTTTTATAATCAGATGAGATAGTGTGTTCAGCTGAGTACTTTGATAACGAAGCATAGATTCATAAATTATACAATTTCCATTCTGTGGATCTGAACAGCCATAGGGTGTAATTTTCATAGGAAAATAATTGCACATTTTAGGGTCTATTTCAGGTGACTGAATTGAGTGTAAATTTATTACAGCTGCTTATAGGAGTCATCCGTTCAATTTATCATAATACTTTGTACTTTTTCTTATACGAAATGAAGGATTCTTTCTCACATGGAACAATTTTAAGTTCACACAAAAATAGGACATGCAGAGAAAAAAAGAATTTAATGCTTGTATTTGTTATGGAAAATATCCCCAGAAGAAGTTTCATATTGTTATATAAGTGTTCCACCTTTACAGCTAATCTAATAGGAAATTAACATATTATCCACAGATCCATTTGTAAAGTAGAAATAATTTCAATATTACTGCATCTGCTGAGATGATTTTATCTTGCAATAAGGTTCATCAGTGTCCACCGACATGTCAGTGATTTTGATGGGAAAATAGTGCTCTATTTTTCTCATCAAATATGACAAAATCTGTGACAATGACTCCAGTGTACATGTGAATATAGCCTTACATTTCTGCTACAAGAGGACGAAATTATAGAGCATTTTGGAACATTGTACACATAATGGAGGGAGATTTACTGAAGTTGTCTAACTTTCATATCTTTTCTTAGACATCTCAAAATTCACCAGATTTATCAAAGTAACTCATACTGGAGGACTAGTCTCCGCTGGTATCACATCCCTGCACAAGACTCAGTAGTAATAATTAGCGAATTGTGAAATAGTCGGATTTGGGAGAATCGAAATGAGTAGTTTGTAATACTCACGTATTCAAACCAAATAGCGGGTCCAATGCAAATCAATGGGTAACGCGAGTAATTTTTTGCTGGACCCAATGAAGAGGTCTGGGGGCCTGAGAAAAAGGCTGAAATGGATGGAAAAGTAATGAAACTGAATGGGAACAGCCTGGAGAATATGCCTGCGTGCATTTCTGACTCACATGCTTTCTGGGAATAATGCTCTCAGAGTATTACGGCACTTTTAAGGTTTCACAAGAACACCTACCAAACCAAACCTTAATTGTATTTTACAAGGGAAAATGCTAATAAACAATGTTTCCTGCATAATCCCTTGTATATAATGCTAAATAAAGAAGAAAAAATAAAATATCCCCTTTTCCGTGTGTTTACACAAAGTGTTTTTGCGCTTTTTTTTCCTTTTACAATTATGAAGTATCTCACTTATTTATTTTGTAGGTCACTCCCTCATAAATCATTGTAATATAGATAATCCACAGTACTTTACAAGGCCAGCTGTATCATGCCTATTGGTATGTTGAGATTTACTCTTCTCCTCCTTCAACACCACCTTCATGACATTCTGCGGCCCTCAATTCAAGTTTTCAGAGGGCTAGCAGGTATCAGGAAACTTGAATTTTCGTTGGAGCATCAGTTGGCCCTGTACAATTCATTTGTCAGCACCATCCTCTATACATTTGGGAGGGCTCTAACTCACTTGCATAAGTAAAGGCATGGTTGATGCCACTGAAGGTCATCTATACATTTGGAAGGCTGTCTTCTGTACATTTGAGAGTACCCTCACTTATACATATTGGAGAACCCTCACTCACTAATTTAACAAGGCCCACAGTGGGCCCTCTTCAATAAATTGTGAACCCTCTCTCCTTCAGTTCTGCAGCGCAGTCTTAATTACCCTCCAGATCAGTCCATAGAAGGAAGCACAGCAACCGTCCCGCTATGAAGCGGCAATAGGCTCGGCTTAATCTGATATTTACTTTACTTGATAAACTGCAAACTTTAGCAATGTTGTCCACAGCCAACGTTGGCAGTCACCTATGTTTGGTAAGCAATCAGCTGGCCTTTAACCTGAATTTTTGGAAGGCCATCAGGTGGTCAGCAACAGTCAGTGTAAAGCACCCAGGAATGCTTCTTGGTGATTAGCAACCTTCAGTGAAGTCAACTGAGGCTTTGAGGATGCATTTTATTAATTAAGGTGTGTTGCAAATGAGGCCATCTCCAAACTCTGCAACTGCAAAGTCCAACTAGCTTTCAAGGATAGCTCTGTACCCTGTTCCAATAAGTGTCAGACTGTGACCTAAAAAAAGGTCTGCGGCACATATTAATTCAACAAGAGTGGCTGGTACATAGCTAAGATAAACAGCCCAGCGTGGGAATTGACTTGTTCCAATACATGTAAGGCTGCGACCTGAATAGGTCTGTAGTGTGTATTACCCCTATTTCTCAGGCCTAGAAAAAAAATGTCCTGGAAATGGAGCATACAGCAACCTCCAACATTTTGGACTAAATTTAAGGGCAATGACGATTTAGGGAAAAAGAGACAGTTGTCTCAATTTGGGCACAGGACAGCCCAGAACTTATTTTTTGCCATCAATGTGACTGTAAAGCTATCAAATATGTATCCTATATATCAGTTACAATGTGGGATAATCCAGGGCTGTTTTTGGGCCAGCAATGGTGACTGTACATTGCTATCAAATATGTATCCCCTATCTAAGTAAAAATGTGGAACTACGTAGTACTACACATATATGGTGAAGAGGGAAAACTGAATACTGCACTGGGACAAAAAAGTGTATGTGGTTGTTCAACGTTTGTTGTGTATGAGCAACTGCATGTTGTGAGCAGGGGGCATCAGCAATGCTTCCGGCACAGCATATTGTGAAGGATGTAAAACACGGGAAGTGACAGTGGTTTCACTCGGAGACAATTTTGTTGTCCACTCTTTCCAACTAACTACTGGGGTGCTGCATATATCAGCAGTATTACTTGTATGGTAACAGAGGTATTAAATAGAATGTAATTTGGGATGTGTGATTAAAATTTGCCAACAAGCAGCATGTATATAGAGCATATTTAATTATTCTGAATATTTTTATGTGAAGGCAGAGACCTGAATAAGTGTGTGTAGCAGATCAAATGTGGTGATGGGCTCTTTTAGAGAGTTTGGGTGAAGGACCTCATAGACCACAGTACAGCAATGGTGCTTTTCCAAACTGTCCAAGCGCCAAACCAAATATCAGAATCAGGCTCTCTGATATATGCTGAAAGAGACCTTGAGTAGGGGCATCAGAGCCAATTATTTTTTTTATTAATTTCTTTATTTTAATTTAATTTTTTAATAGATTTTTTATATTTATATTTTATTTAATATTAAATAATTTTATTAGACATTGTGACTACTACAGTAGTTGGGCCAGTGCAGAATGCGCATCTGCTTTCAAAAAATTATCCTTTGGGGTAGTATGATACAGGCAGGAAGAGACCGTGACAATGACCTTAGATGAAAAACATTAATAAATGTTACATTGTTCAGATGTTGTTGACCATGAAGTAAATGTAGCAGAAGCAAAAGGAGTAGGATTTTAATTTAAAAAGAACAAAATGGGTTTGTAGGGTAAGGGATGGACGTTAAGACAACTTTCAAAAATTAACATTTTGGATGAATTTAGGTTGGGTTTCTTTCATCCGGAGGGCTTACAAAATCTGAAGAAATCCAGTCCTTGCTGAATTTTAGGAGAGCGAGACTCTCTGCATTTTCCATTGAGAGGCGTGTACGCCTATCTGTTCTGATTGCCCAGGGGAACTAAAATCATGCTCAGACAACACACTAGCAGCAGGGCAGACCAGCACCTCCAAGGCATACAAGGAGAGTTCGGGCCAAGTGTGCAGCTTGGACACCCGAAAATTAAAGGGAACTGAAGCATCAGGAAGGATGCTGGTATGGTTACTTAAGTACTCCTTGACCAGGTGAATCAACTTGTCCCTCCTTCTCATTGTTACACCACAGATAGCCAGTTTCAATAAACTGTCACAACTGCAAGGGCTAAGTGTTTGCACATTTTAACCCACCACTATTGCACCTGGTGTGCGTGTGCCTTTCCGGTAATGCTTGTTGTGTAAAGAGGCAGTATCCCTGCCACCAGTATTGTCTGAGGGTGATTTTTCATCAACTGATCTACAATGTTTTTGTGACTCTGAAATGAGAGAAGGAAATTTCTCATAAAAAAGCCATGAAGTCAGCGCTGCCTATGGTTAGCGCACAATACAAAAAGTGCATATGCACATACTGATTTCTAACTGTACTTTAAACTGAGACATTTGGCAAACAATTGATCAATTCTTTGAGCTACCCCACCATGTCATGGCATTCTCAGATGGGGCAGTCCTAATCTACGTTTTTTATTTACGCTGTGCAATTACGGTCTCCTGAATGCATTAAAAGTAGAACCATATTAAATGCACACGTACCTGAAGCATTTCTGAACTACTCCCACGGCACCAGAAGGGCAGTGCAGATGAAGGCAGACCAGGTCCGGACATGACATCCGAACATTATCAGATCTGACTCCACACTGCCAGACCAGAAACCATGGATGAGGGTAGAACAGGCCCAAACACATGCACAACAATTAAGCAGAGGCTATGGGCAAGATGTGGCCAATGTGTGTACAGCAGCCTAGATCAATCACAACAAAGACAAATAGGAAATTTCTCCTTCTACCATAGGTCGAGAAAGGTGCACAACCAGTATTACTTGGTGGCCAAAATATCTATCACGCAAGGATCTTGGGACAGACAGTTGGACATGAACTGTACCATGTGGGGCAAACTACAATGAGCCAAATTTTTAATGTCCTCACCAGGATGAATAGTGACCATCCTCTCCTCCTCACACTGCCTTGGCTCCTCATCCACCTCCTCCTCTTCAGGCCATCCATGCTGGACAGACATGAAGCTGGAGTTGGGAGCCCCCTCTGTAGCAAGATAAACAAGTCCTGTTCATCCTCATCTTTTTCCTCTTCCTCATCATCACTCAATGTGGGCTGAGAATACTGATTGAGGCTGGGTAGTTACACCCATTAGAAAATCTTGCTCCATAGCAACCTGCTGGGAAATCAAAGCTTCTTCTTTCAGATTGTGCAGTGAGGGTTTAGTAGACAGAGCAGTGGAAGGGTTACGCTGATAATAGCCTCATCCCCGCTAACAATCTTGGTGCAGTACTCAACATTTTCTAGAACCTCACAAATGCCAGCGATCTACACCTACTCTACAACCCGACAGTTGTTATGCGTGGTGGCTGAGTTTTTGTCTAACAGAAATGTTGCAGCTGGTATTCAGATAGTTTCCTCTGCTGCTCATTATTCCTCACCAACATAATATATGTAGAGTTTCAGCACATGGGCAGGTCGCAACTGAGTCTGTGATGAGGCAAATTTAAGCACTTTTGCCAGATTGCAAGACCAGCGAAAGTGGGAGAGGACTTTCAGAAATGGGCGCTAAGCTAGCATTAGGGATGGGCGAGTATACTCGCTACTATTCGGCACTCGCCGAATAGTAGCGGTATTCGTGTACTCGCTACTCGCCGAGTAAATTAGGATTACTCGGGAGTAGCAAGTACCGAATACTTTTGCAGTGTATCAGTAGATACACTGCAAAAGTCCTGTAAAAGATAGAAAAAGTTGTTAAAAAATAAAAAAATCGGATACTCACCTTAACCGACGGCTGCACCGGGACCGGCCGATGCACGTCTATTCATGGAAAAGGACCTTTCCCTCTCTCAGCCAATTAGATGGCTGGGAGAGATCTGGCCAATCAGATGCCGCCACGTCACAATGACATAATCGCTAGCAGCCACCTGATTGGCCAGATGGAAAGGTCCTCTCAGGTACACTGAGGACCTTTCCATCTGGCCAATCAGGTGGCCGCTGGCGATTACGTCATTGTGACTTGCGGCATCTGATTGGCCAGATCTCTCCCAGCCATCTGATTGGCTGAGAGAGTGAAAGGTCCTTTTCCATGAATAGACGTGCATCGGCCGGTCCCGGTACAGCCGTCGGTTAAGGTCAGTATCCGATTTTTTTATTTTTTAACCACCTTTTCTCTCTTTTACAGGACTTTTGCAGTGTATCTATTGATACACTGCAAAAGTATTCGGAATCGCTATACTCGCAACGAGTAGCGAGTACCGCTACCTACTCGTTGCGGGTATAGCGATTCCGAATAGTAAGGTATTCGCCCATCCCTACCTAGCATAGTTTGTCAACTAGGTTTGCAAGTCAGGGTACGTTTTTAGAACCAGTTGTACAACTAAGTTCAGCATGTGAGCCATGCATGGAATGTGTACCAGCGTGTCAAGGTTTAAAGCCATCACAATGTTATGCTCATTATCGCACACGACCAGACCTGGTTAGAGGTTCAGGAGGGAGAGTCACTGATCAATTTGTTCTTATATCCTTTGCAACAGCTCTGCTGCAGTGTGTAGTTTATGAGCTAAACAGATGAGCTTCTGCAGAGCGTGTTGCCACTTTGACGATGCACTGCTGCAGAGCTTCCAGCTTCTGAGTGATAGAGAGTATAATTCAGCAGAGTACAAAGAGCAGGAAGGGAGACAGGAACTGCCATACGAGGAGAAGGAAACCCTGATGGAATTTGGGTCTGCTATTTTTGGCATGCATACTTGTTGGCAGCAGATCATTCAAGATACACTGAAAGCGTGTTGAAAACAGAACTTAGCTTTAGTTTGCAACAAACAGGTACAGATATGAAGCGCTTTGTGGAAACAGGAAAATACATCTTAAATGTCCCTTTGCAGCATCAGCAAGCTGCTGTGCTTCTCTTCACATGCTCAGACACAGGAAACTGGTTACAGTCACATGGTATTTCCAGTGTGTGAGCCTCTGTGAGTGTTCTCCATTTTTTTTAAACTAACTTTACTGACAATGCACAAGCCTAGCATTTCAACACTTACACATACTGTACCTGATTGGAGTTGTTGCACTTAACATATTCCAACACCCCCATTCAACAACTACTTATCCTGTTAGTCCCATTGAGGTTCTGAAGTCCTCAAATTTGGCTCTTGGCAATGGTTTTGTCTTACCATCTGCTAACATCTTGTCAGACTCGCAATAAACAAACTTTAGTACATCACATTCCACTAAGTCACATAAGTGGTGATGCTTAACGTTGATGTGCTTAGTCCTTGCACTGATCTTCCCCACTTCTGGCAAGTCCATTACATCCTTGGTTGTCCTTATATACAGAAGTGCCCCCACTTCTTGTCTGTAATCCTCATTGCTGGAGCTGTGACAAATCTTTGGCTTTTTATGGCTTTTTTCCTTGCCCTGACTGTGGCTCTGATTCAGGGAGTGTTTTGACCCTATAAGAAAAGCATCTAGCTGGGATACCTTTCTTTGGTCTTTCTGATCTCCTGAATGGAGGTTTACTTGGTCTTTCTGTTTCTTCCTTGCTGGCTTCAGAGCTTATCCAGACTTCACTGTTTTCTTTTTCAGTGTCTGGCTTTGGTGACTGAGATTCTTCTTCTTGTTCCTTTGCTTGAATCACTGGTGTAACTTCATGGAATTTGAGTGATACAGAGTTCTCATCAATCACTATGTGGAACCCCTTTGGCTAGGCACCACAGGGAAGTACTACACTGTGACAACAAATGTGTTATCCCTGTAAGTTGTCAGTTCAGGGTTTAAACTGTGGAGTATGTAATTACACACACTTAGGACTAGGCCACTTAGAATAGGGGGACCGGTAATTTAGTAGGTCCCAAAAGGGGGTGGAGCCTAGGGTAGAAGTAGTGAGAGAGTGATAGTATAGAGAGAGACGGTACTAGGGAGGCAGTGAGAAAGGACAGGCCTGACAGCACAGCCAACAGGAGGGAACCTCATCTTTAAGTGGAGGCCCAGGACACAAGGCAACGGGCCAGGACTGGTTGGAGTCAGCTGGTCAAGTTGAGGGAAACACCGGCAACACGGGAAGCCGAGGCGGCCAGAAGTTCAACTCTGACCGCAGACCGACGAGCTGCAGGCCCATAGAAACCGGGTTGCTGGCAGCGCCACAAGGTACCTCGTCCCTCAGGACTAAGAACCGGTTCAGGACACTAGAGGAGAAGGGCCAGAATTCCGGTGGCAGGGTGGCTTTGCTTACTTGGGCCCCCTCCCCCCGGACCAGTAGGGCACAGACCTAGCCTACTAACTACAGACCGTGGCATTGGCGGGAGAGCTCTGCGAGGGTGGTAGAGACTGGGAAGAGAGAAGTTAACCCTGAAATATAAAGAGAGAACACCTAGAGACTCCAAAAGGGGACCCTGAGCTGGCAACATCCACCTGGTTAACCAAACTGTACCGTGTTCCGTTTTACCATCTGCTGGTACCTAGTAAAGTGGAGTAAAACTTGAACTGGTCTCCGTTGTTCTTCCTGCCGGTGCCCGGAGGGCTCAGCACCATCAGCAGCTCAGCAGAGGGGAAAGAACTGCAACACCAACTACAACTACAACTCCCCTCATCCACATCCAACACTGCTGCCCTGAGGTAATAGCTCCACCTGTAGGGGGCTGGACTACTCTCTGCTGCACCCACCATCACCTCAGCGGCCGGCTTGCAGCATCAGTACCATATTAATAGGAACTACAGGTGGCGTCACGACCCCATGTAAATACTCCCTCCTCTCCCATCATCTACTCAAATGATCACCAGGGCACGGAACCGGGATCCCGACCACCCGTGATCTCCCCATCCAAGCTGCCATCAGTCCCGGTGTCCGAGTACTGCCTAGCCCTGGTCACATCATTTTCTGGTGTCTACGAACAGGATAGAACCAGCCTGGTGGAACCAGGTAAAGTGCTCCCAAAAGACTTTATTAACTGATTGCAAACTGCCGGGTCGCCATTACGGATATTGAGCTACGCCACAGTGAAGGAAAAGAGAGGGAAGATAAGTCCCGCCCCTCCACTTTGTCGAGGAGTGAGGAAAGTAGTGGCGGGCTCCGGAAAGCCCAAAGGGCTCGCCCATAAGATCTTCGTGGTGGGCGGGTCAAGAGATGTAAAGAAACTATGTGCTGGACAAGGGGCATGTCTCGGACCCTCAATGTACATGGGCCATCCAAGAGGTGCCAAAAAGTCTCCCCGCCCCCTTTGCTCTTAAACAACCAAGGGGGCGGGTCGAGCACCAGCCCACACCAGTTCGGGACTATAAGAACTAAGCAGGGTGCGGCCGGAAGCAAACACGAGATACCTGGTCAGGCTCCACACCCGCTACCTAGAGCCGGTTGTGAGGCAATGGCTATACTCAACTTCAAACAGCTGATCCAGGAGATTGAGCAGGCCATACTGGTTGACAGTGCTGTCCCGGCCCGGGTATGTTAACATTTTAAATGGATGGTGAGGACGGTGCCTTCTGGAGGACGGCCCTTGACGACCTACGGGCTCAAATCCAGGAGGCCATGGAGTGGACCGTCCGGCACTGGGGAGCAGAAATGGTGTTCCAGCTGAACCCACGGCGGAGGGCTGCAGCTCAAAGAGACCAGGAGCTCCAGGTGACTGTCACTACTCAAACACACCACCCAGTAACCCCCGAACCAGTTGCTGATCCCCTGGAACCGGTTAATGCACCACTTGTGGAGCTCGGAGAAGAGGATGTCGCCGAGGTGGGAGACCTCATACAGTTTTCAGAGGAGCCCAAGCTGACCGAGGAGGAGATGGAGAAGTACACGAGCGGCCAGGTCGGTGTCTGGGAGGAGGAGGAGATTCTGGAGGAGGAAGGAGCTTTCTGCAGTACGGAGGAGGATGGGCACCACGCGCTATGGAGGGTCACGGTACCAGCATCAGTCGCTGTGGCCAGAGAGAGGAGAGCAGTACTTTGTACCGATGATGATGGACACACCTGGCAACCGGTAAGTCGCCCCTGGTTTACCCGACCTGACCCAGACGATGAGGCTAAACGGCACCGAAGGTGCGAGGCTTGGTATGCTAATGAACTAGAGACTCGCCAAGCCCGCGTCATGGCCCACAATTAGCCCCCACTGCCCCCAGACCAACGTAAGAGGGGGGTGGTCACCATCTTTAACCTTGGTACTGGGTACGGGTTTCCAAAGAGGAGGGCCTCTACCAGGAAGTACATGTTGGCTGTAGGAACGTAGAGGAACATCTTCCCCAGGGACACCCGGACCGGGACCTGTACCGTGGGGATGTGATTACTTACGAGCGCCACACAGGTCCCCGCAGGTGGTTCGCAATCCGGGTCAACAAGGTTGAGCAGTGAAGAGGTTGACCCAGTATTGCACTATTAAAAGTGTGAATTGTACCTGTTTAAAAATGAGTGTTTTAGCATAGCCTTGTTTTCTTGCAGTACTTGATGGACATTGATCAAGAGACTTGTTACCTGGTCCCAGTTGGGCCAGTAAGGACTAGATTATTGTCAAAGTTAAATGTAACGTTACAAGAAGTGAACCTCCCGCAAGGGAAGACCCCAAAAGCAATTTTATTGTTTTACATGTTTAAAGTTACCCGGTTAACCTGTTAATAAAGCTCCCATTTATACCAGGCTTGGTCTAACACCCGCGGATGAGTGTGTTTCACCAAGGGGGTGTGTGGCGCCCCTCTGGCTAGGCGCCACAGGGAAGTACTACACTGTGACAACAAATGTGTTATCCATGTAAGTTGTCAGTTCAAGGTTAACCTGTGGAGTCTGTACTTACACACACTTAGGACTAGGCCACTTAGAACATGGGGGACCGGTAATTTAGTAGGTCCCAAAAGGGGGTGGAGCCTAGTGCAGAGGAGTGACAGTTTAGAGAGAGACGGTGCTGGGAAGGCAGCGAGAAAGGACAGGCCTGACAGCACAGCCGACAGGTCCTTTGGAAGTGCACTGAGATACAGGCTGATTTGCTGCTAAGGGAAAAAAAGAAAAAAAAAAAGACTCTTTATATCTGATTCTCTGGCGAGTGTGACCGCGAGCTTTGTGTGACAGAGCAAGTGCGACAGAAGTAAGTGTGTGACTTGTGATTCAGTGAGGAGGTGTTTGGGAATCCTGCAACAAATACCTGTGTGAATTGCTGACTGTTTTTTTTTTTTTTTTTTTTTTTTTTACCTTTTTAATTTTTATTGGGCTTTCTTAACTTTCTTTCTCTCTACAAGTGTATAGACTCCTATTTTACTACCTGTAAGTTAAAGGGTTAACTACTTGCACTTAAAACCTGTGGTGTAGCTATACTTACAAGGGGTTAATTAAGGGTGGGGGTGCATAATTAAGGGTTTATAAGAAGCAGCTGGTTGGGGCTTCCAGTCCTTTGGAAGTGCACTGAGATACAGGCTGATTTGCTGCTAAGGGAGAAAAAGAAAAAAAAAAAGACTCTTTATATCTGATTCTCTGGCGAGTGTGACCGCGAGCTTTGTGTGACAGAGCAAGTGCGACAGAAGTAAGTGTGTGACTTGTGATTCAGTGAGGAGGTGTTTGGGAATCCTGCAACAAATACCTGTGTGAATTGCTGACTGTTTTTTTTTTTTTTTTTTTTTTACCTTTTTAATTTTTATTGGGCTTTCTTAACTTTCTTTCTCTCTACAAGTGTATAGACTCCTATTTTACTACCTGTAAGTTAAAGGGTTAACTACTTGCACTTAAAACCTGTGGTGTAGCTATACTTACAAGGGGTTAATTAAGGGTGGGGGTGCATAATTAAGGGTTTATAAGAAGCAGCTGGTTGGGGCTTCCAGTCCTTTGGAAGTGCACTGAGATACAGGCTGATTTGCTGCTAAGGGAAAAAAAGAAAAAAAAAAAGACTCTTTATATCTGATTCTCTAGCGAGTGTGACCGCGAGCTTTGTGTGACAGAGCAAGTGCGACAGAAGTAAGTGTGTGACTTGTGATTCAGTGACTTTGGATTAAGGGAGTTTGGAAGGGAGGACTTACTGAATTGCTGGTTGTATTTTATTAATACTTTGCATTTCTTTTTACTTATCATTTCTGTCTGGTGCAATCCCCATTAGGAAATGAGCTCCATGATTGGCAATGCCATCCAGTGTACATCTTGCCACATGTATGCATTCCTTGACCAGCCGGTCGAGGGTGCATACTGCTGTGTGAGATGTGAGTACGTTGTGCATTTGGAAGCCCAGATACTGGATCTAAATGAACGACTGACAACGCTGAGATCCATAGACAATATGGAAAGGAGTCTGCTGCTCACTGAACAGCTGCTCAATGGGATAGATGTGGGGGAGGATGGTACTATGGAGCCTCAGGACCATGAGGTAGCTAGCTGGGTGACAGTTAGAAGGCGGGGTAGAGGGAAGGGTGCCAGGGAGGCTAGCCCTGATCTGGCACACCCCAATAAATTTGCTATGTTGGCAGATGAGGGGGGTGTGAGTTCAGGGATAGCACTGCTGCAGCAGGGCATGACCTCTGAAAGCCAGAGGAGTGTCTGCTCCAGTAAGGGGGAAAACAGGAGAGTAGGGCAGGCCAGACAGGTGCTGGTAGTGGGGGACTCAATTATTAGGGGAATAGATAGGGCAATCTGTCACAAAGACAGGGATCGTCGAACAGTGTGCTGCCTACCTGGCGCTCGAGTCCGGCACATCGCTGATCGGGTTGACAGATTACTGGGAGGGGCTGGTGAGGACCCAGCGGTCATGGTGCACATTGGCACAAATGACAAAGTTAGAGGTAGGTGGAAGGTCCTTAAAGATGATTTCAGGGAATTAGGCTGCAAGCTTAAGGCAAGGACCTCCAAGGTAGTATTCTCTGAAATACTGCCTGTACCACGTGCCACACCAGAGAGGCAACGGGAGATTAGGGAGATAAATAAGTGGCTCAGGAATTGGTGTAGGAAGGAGGGGTTTGGGTTCCTGGAGAACTGGGCCGACTTCTCTGTTGGCTACAGGTTCTATGCTAGGGACGGGCTGCACCTCAATGGGGAGGGTGCAGCTGTGCTGGGGGAGAAAATGGCTAGAAGGTTGGAGGAGTGTTTAAACTAGGGATTGGGGGGGAGGGTATTCATTGTATAGGAGGGGAAGATAGTGTAAACAGTAACCTGGGCACAAGTAATAAAATTGGGAGTGGCATGGGGGGTGGGGTTAGAACAGTCAATCTAGTAGGAAGGAATAGAGGTAAAGAGAGATGCATAAAGTGCATGTTCACTAATGCCAGAAGAGCCTCACCAACAAAATGGAGGAATTAGAATTGATTTTGTTGGAAAATAATTATGACATGGTGGGGATTTCGGAGACTTGGCTGGACGAGAGCCATGACTGGGCTGTTAATTTACAGGGCTATTGTCTGTTCAGAAATGACCGTACAAATAGGCGAGGAGGAGGTGTAAGTTTATACGTAAAATCATCCTTAAAACCCATCCTGCGTGATAATATAGGTGAATCTAATGGAAATGTAGAGTCTCTGTGGGTGGAGATAAGGGGAGGGGGAAAAAATAATAAATTACTGATAGGGGTTTGTTATAAGTCCCCAACAATAATGGAAGTGGAGGAGAATATCCTCATAAAGCAAATAGATGAAGCAGCGACTCAGGGAGAAGTCATTATTATGGGGGACTTCAACTACCCTGAAATACATTGGGGATCAGAAACCTGCAGTTCCAGCAAAGGTAATAAGTTTTTGAAAACTATAAGAGACAATTACCTTTCACAACTGGTTCAGGACCCAACAAGAAGGGGGGCACTGCTGGACCTAATATTAACCAACAGGCCAGACCGCATATCAAATATACGGGTTGGAGGTCACTTGGGTAATAGTGATCATAACTTAATAAGCTTTCAAGTATCCTTTACTAAGACGTGTAGTAGAGGGGCCACAAGGACACTAAACTTCAGGAAGGCAAATTTCCAACGGTTGAGAGATGATCTTAGTGCAATAAACTGGGACGATGTCCTGAGACATAAAAGTACACAACACAAATGGGAGATGTTTATTAGCATCCTGAATAGGACCTGTGCACAATATATACCCTATGGGAATAAGCATGCTAGAAATAGGAGGAAACCACTATGGCTAAATAAAGCGGTAAGAAGTGCAATATGTGACAAAAAGAAAGCATTTAGGGAATTAAAGCAAGTAGGTAGTGATGAAGCATTAAATAAATACAGAAAATTAAATAACATTTGTAAAAAGCAAATCAAGGCAGCAAAGATTGAGACAGAGAGACTCATTGCCAGAGAAAGTAAAAAGAATCCCAAAATATTTTTTAACTACATAAATAGTAAGAAACTAAAAAATAATGGTGTTGGCCCCTTTAAAAATAGTCTGGGTGAAATGGTGGATGAGGATAAGGAAAAAGCAAATATGCTAAATGACTTTTTTTCAACAGTATTTACACAAGAAAATCCCATGACAGACAATATGATCAGTGATAACAAAAATTCTCAATTAAACGTCACCTGCTTAACCCAAGAGGAAGTACGGCATCGTCTAAAAATCACTAAAATTGACAAATCCCCGGGCCCAGATGGGATACACCCCAGAGTGCTGCAGGAATTAAGTACTGTCATAGATAGACCATTATTTTTAATATTTAAAGATTCCATAATAACAGGGTCTGTACCACAGGACTGGCGTATAGCAAATGTGGTGCCAATATTCAAAAAGGGGACAAAAACTGAAATTGGAAATTATAGGCCAGTAAGCTTAACCTCTACTGTGGGTAAAATCCTAGAGGGTTTTCTAAGAGATGCTATACTGGAGTATCTGAAGAAAAATAACCTCATGACCCATTATCAACATGGTTTTACGAGGGACCGTTCCTGTCAAACTAATCTAATAAGCTTCTATGAAGAAGTAAGTTCTGGACTGGACCAAGGAAATGCAGTGGATGTGGTGTATATGGACTTTTCAAAAGCTTTTGATACGGTGCCACACAAAAGGTTGATACATAAAATGAGGGCAATGGGGATAGGGGAAAATATGTGTAAGTGGGTTAAGAACTGGCTTAGTGATAGGAAACAAAGGGTGGTTATTAATGGAACACACTCAGAATGGGTCACAGTTAACAGTGGGGTACCACAGGGGTCAGTGTTGGGCCCGCTTCTATTTAATATATTTATTAATGACCTTGTAGGGGGCATACAGAGTAGAATCTCAATATTTGCAGATGACACTAAACTCTGCAGGGTAATCAATACAGAGGAGGACAATTTTATATTACAGGAGGATTTATGTAAACTAGAAGCTTGGGCTGCTAAATGGCAAATGCGCTTTAATGGGGATAAATGTAAAGTCATGCACTTGGGCAGAGGAAACAAAAGGTATAATTATGTGCTTAATTGTAAAACACTGGGCAAAACTGTCACTGAAAAAGACCTGGGTGTATGGGTAGATGACAAACTCACATTTAGTGGCCAGTGTCAGGCAGCTGCTGCAAAGGCAAATAAAATAATGGGATGTATTAAAAGAGGCATAGATGCTCATGAGGAGAACATAATTTTACCTCTATACAAGTCACTAGTGCGACCACACTTAGAATACTGTGTACAATTCTGGTCTCCGGTGTATAAGAAAGACATAGCTGAACTAGAGCGGGTCCAGAGAAGAGCGACAAAAGTTATTAGAGGACTAAGGGGTCTGCAATACCAAGACAGGTTATTAAACTTGGGGTTATTTAGCTTGGAAAAACGAAGGCTTAGGGGTGATCTTATAATAATGTATAAATATATGAGGGGGCAGTACAGAGACCTTTCTAATGATCTCTTTACTCTTAGGCCTGAGACTGGGACACGGGGGCATCCTCTACGTCTGGAGGGAAGAAGGTTTAATCATAATCACAGACGCGGATTCTTTACTGTAAGAGCAGTGAGACTATGGAACTCTCTGCCACATGATGTTGTAATGAGTGAGTCACTACTAACATTTAAGAAGGGCCTGGATGCCTTTCTTGAAAACTATAATATTACCAGTTATATATACTAGATTCTTTGATAGGGCGTTGATCCAGGGAATTAGTCTGATTGCTGTATCTGGAGTCAGGAAGGAATTTTTTCCCCCAATGTGGAGATTAGTGTTGCCACATGGGGTTTTTTTTGCCTTCCTCTGGATCAACATGTTAGGCTATGGGTTGAACTAGATGGACTTAAAGTCTTCCTTCAACCTTAAAAACTATGTTACTATGTTACTATGTTACTATGTTAGGAGGGAACCCCATCTTTAAGTGGGGGCCCAGGACAGAAGGCAACGGGTCAGGACTGGTTGGAGCCAGATGGTCATGTTGAGGGAAACACCGGCAACATGGAAACCAGAGGCGGCCAGAAGTTCAGCTCTGACCGCAGAGCGACGAGCTGCAGGCCCATAGAAACCGGGTTGCTGGCAGCGCCACAAGGTACCTCGCCCCTCAGGACTAAGAACCGGTTCAGGACACTAGAGGAGAAGGGCCAGAATTCCGGTGGCAGGGGTGGCTTTGCTTTCTTGGGCCCCCTCCGTCTGGACATGTAGGGCACAGACCTTGCCTACTAGCTATAGACTGTGGGACTGGCAGGAGAGCTCTGCAAAGACTGGGAAGAGAGACGTTAACCCTGAAAGACAAAGAGAGAACACCTAGAGACTCCATAAGGGGGACCCTGAGCAGGCAACATCCACCTGGTTAACCAAACTGTACCATGTTCCGTTTTACCATCTGCCAGTACCTAGTAAAGTGGAGTAAAACTTGAACTGGTCTCCGTTGTCCTTCCTGCCGGTGCCCGGAGGGCTCAGAACCATCAGCAGCTTAGCAGAGGGGTAAGAACTGCAACACCAACTACAAATACAACTCCCCTCATCCACATCCAGCATCGCGGCCCTGAGGTAATAGCTCCACCTGTAAGGGGCTGGACTACTCTCTGCTGCATCCACCATCACCTCAGCGGCCGGCTTTCAGCGCCGGTAATATATTACCGGGAACTACAGGTGGCGTCACGACCCCCTGTAAATACTCCCTCCTCTCCATCATCTACTCAAATGATCACCAGGGCACGGAACCGGGATCCCGACCACCCGTGATCTCCCCCATCCAAGCCGCCATCAGTCCTGGTGTCCGAGTACTCCCTAGCCCTGGTCACATCAACTACATTTCTGCTGATTGTTACTGTGTTGGTCTCTAGGTGCAGGATTATGTATCCCTTTTGAGTTTCACTATAGTGCACCAGGATTCTTTGTTTTGCATGTGACTGCCACTTGGAACGTTTTTCTTTGGGAACATACACAAACAATTTGCTTCCAAATATCCTGAGGGGCTTCCGGTTAGGCTTCTCACAGTTCCATAGCTCATATGGAGTTTTATTTGTGGCCTTAGCTGGCAGTCTGTTTTGTAGATAACAAGCTGTCTTGATGGCTTCTCCCCAATACGTTGTAGTAGATTGGCTTCAAACAACATACTTCTTCCACTTTGACAGAGAGTGCGGTTCTTTCTCTCTGCAATGCCATTCTGTTCTGTGTTGTATGGAATGGTACTCTGGAACACGATTCCATTCTTTTTTAAAATGGTTTGCACATTACTACTTGTATACTCAGTCCCTTTATCTGCTCGCAGGACTTTTGGCATTCTTCCAAATTTGTTGAACACTACGGCAAGATATTCTTCAAGTTTCTGTGGAACTTCATCCTTACTGTGAAGCAGGTGGGCAACTGTATATCTAGAGCAGTGAACAATAAATGTGAGAAAATATCTCTTCTTGCTTGGAGTTTGAACACTCATTGGACCGCAAACATCTGTGTGTATCAAATCCAGTGGCTGTGCAGATCTAGTGCTGCTTACCTTCAGAAAGGATTTTCTGGACATTTTCCCTTTAAAACAGCTAGTGCACTTCATCATTTCACTACATTGCTTTATTCTAACACCATTTGCTAGTTGACCTAGCTTCTTTACTGCTTCTGGGTCTCTGTGCCCAAGACACCTATGCCAAACATGGATAGAGTTCTTATGCAGATCTTGTCTAGCACTGTACACTCTTTCTTTGCATTTTAACTGATAAAGTTAATTTGGGACTTTTCCTTCTGCAAGAGTGTGACCCTCCTTTGATATAATGTAGCTGTTTTCTTTAAAAGTAACTACATTCCCCTTTTGCGTAAGCTTCTTTACAGACAGAAAATTGCTTTCAAGACTGAGAACATAAAAAACATCCTTTACTGAGATCTTTCTGCTATGTGCTGAGGAAACTGGACAGTAGAGGTAGCCGTCTCCTACTACTGAAGTCATATATTGACTATTAGCTAAGATAGCCTTTTCTGACTTGCTTTCATCAAGTTCAGTGAAGAAGTCCACTTGTCATAGGGCTACTAGCACCTGAGTCTATACACCATATATGCTTTGCAGATGAGCCTGTACTGGTATTAAATGCTGCTTCAACACATGCAGATTTTTCTTTTACAGATGTTTTCACCTTTTGATCACTGTTCTGCCTTTTAAACTGACTCATTCTTGTTTTCCAAATTCTGCAGTTTTTACAGGCAAAACATTCCCGAGTTTACCTTAGATTGCTCTCTTAATTAGGAAAGTTCTGTGTCTTCAAAGCTGTCTCTACTTTAGTGTCGAGCCCACTGGGACGGGGTACTCGGTACCGGACCGCGTTGCTACGGGGGATGTCACGGAGGGCCTGGTCCAGACCGTGTCCCGGGCCCTAGCAAGTAAAAGGGGAATATTTACAGGGGATAATAGTTTGTCGTGACACCACCCACGATGTGTGGTCAGGAATGGGACCACCGCTGCTGCAGAACCTCCGGGGATGATGTTAGGCAGCTTAGATGGTACTGCTCTCCGTAGGTAGAGGCGAGTTCCCCGGGGCAGTGGTTGTTATAGTCTATGGTGGATGTGATAAGGGGTGGATAGTGGAGACGGGTGAAGGAACACACACTCACTTTTGTGTAGTTTTCCAAAGCTTTACTGCGATGTTGTTGCAGGTTATAGTCCACGGAGTCTGTACTGGGGCTGGGTTGCTCCCACCCTGTCCGGGTCCTCAGCTTCCTCGTGCTGCACTGTGTGCATGTCCCTGCTGCTGCTTCTAGCTGAGCTGCTGGCACTGTCTCACTCTCTCTGCTGGTACCACTTAGCTAGGCAACTTGTTGTCGTGTTGCTTTGCTCTGGTACTGTGGTGGTCTAGAAACTCCACTACTCCTGGATTCACTGTGCTGTTTGTGTCAGTCACAGTCTCGGATCCGGTGTCCGTTCTGTGCGCTCCTCTTGGGCGAGTGGTGATGACACTCAAGCTCCCAGATGTGTTTCTCTGTCTGTAATTCTCCTCTCCTCAGACCCTGGCTAGGCCTGGAATCGATGAGCAGACTGTAGAGAAGCCTGGCACAGCTCCTTGACACTACAGCCTCTCTCAGTTCTCCCAGAAACTGAAACTAAACTCTGCTCTTCACAGTACTGTCTCGAACTGAACTAACTACTTCCTTTTGAGCTGGAGTATAAAAGGGAGCTGGTTGAGCTCCTCCTCCTGGCCCAGAGGTGCTAGTGTAGGTCAGTGTGTTATGGGGAAGGAACCCGTGTGATGTTACTGTGGCACATTAACCCCTGGGGTGCCAAATGAAGGAGCTGTAGTTCTCGGGATTTCTTTCTGTAGGCCGGAGCTTCCTACTTGCAAAGGCAATAACTCTCTCTTTGCCTCCTTGCTTCTGTGATAATACTGCTCCCAGTCCCACGTTGCTGGCATCCGTGTATAGAATGAACGGTTGATGGTGATCAGGGTATGCCAGGATCTCTTCTCTCGTCAGTGCACATTTCAGCTTGTTGAAGGAGTCTTCCTTCTCTTCACTCCACTGGAAAGGAGAATTACGGGTTGCAGACTTTCTTGACTGTCCTACCAGGATGTCTTGCAGGGGGGCTGCTAGCTTCATGAATCCTCTGATAAATCTTCTATAATAGCCTACCAGGCCCAGGAATTGCCTCACTTTCTTCACGTTCGTAGGTCTTGGCCAATCCCTTATCATTGTGACTTTATCAGGATCCGGTGCTACTTCCTCTGAACTCACGACGTGTCCCAGGTACTGTACCTTTGATTTGAGAAGATGACACTTGGATGGCTTGATTTTCATGACGTATTTGGATAAGGCTTCGAACACTTCTTCCAGGTCTTGTAGATGTTGCCTATACGTCTTGGACTAGACTATGACGTCATCTAAATACAGAAGGACAGTTTCAAAGTTCTTATGTCCTATGCAGCGCTCCATCAGACGTTGAAAGGCTCCGGGTGCGTCGCAGAGTCCAAACAGCATACAATTGAATTCACAGAGGCCCATCGGCGTAGTAAACGCTTTCTTCTCCTTGTCGGCCTTGGCCACAGGAACCTGCCAGTACCCACTAGTCAGATCAAGGGTGGAAAAGTAGTTAGCAGATTTTAATGTGGCTAATGACTCCTCAATCCTAGGTAATGGGTATGCGTCCTTATGTGTGATGCGGTTAATCTGCCAGTAATCTACGCACATTCTCATGGTCCCGTCCTTCTTTTTAACTAACACTAGAGGTGCTGCCCAGGGGCTACAACTGTCTCTTATTACCCCTGCAGATTTCATTTCTTTGAGCATGTCTTTGGTGATTTGGTAGTGAGCGGGTGGTAATGGTCTATACCTCTCTTTTACAGGCTGATGGTTACCTGTGGGTATAGTGTGCTCTACCCCTTTGATTTGCCCAAAATCTAATGGGTGTTTGCTGAATATCTGTTCATATTCTCTCACTACCCGGTATGCTTCATGCTCGTGACAGAGAGGTGTAGAACTGGTACCTACATGTAGCTTTTGGCACCAATCCTCCAGCTTTTCCCCTGAGCCATTCTCATCCACCTGACTTGACGGGTCCAAGGGCTCGACGGCTGTGATGTTATTGTTTAAATACAAAAAGGGAGAGACAAGAGGCGCAATAGTGCCCTATCACTACTGCACACTGAGTATATCAATAGGTGTGCACTCACCTGGTCCAGTTGTGTGACCCACAACCGGTTTATAAGCATTTGGTTTATAGCTGCTGCAGGACCTCCACCAGCCTCTCGTACATGGAAAAAACGCTCCTATATAGGGAAGATGATGTGTCACGGTCCGCGCTGCTGTCTCAGTGGGATCCCAAGGGATGGATGTCTCCAAGAAGTCACAAGGCAGGCAATGGTTCCAAAGCAAAGATCTCCTTTATTCACCTATGCGTTTCGGCACCTATCCTGGCACCTTCATCAGGGTAATCATACCCTGATGAAGGTGCCAGGATAGGTGCCAAAATGCATAGGTGAATAAAGGAGATCTTTGCTTTGGAACCATTGCCTTCCTTGTGACTTCTTGGAGGCATCCATCTCTTGGGATCCCACTGAGACAGCAGCGCGGACCGTGACACACCATCTTCCCTATATAGGAGTGATGTTATTGTTATCCACCGTGTACAATTTAGCCATGGTAGCATACTTTGGTAATGTGATCTCATCTTCTCCGCAGTTTAATAGGCGTAATGGCACTCTTCCCCGGTGTACCTCAACCACTCCTCTAGCTGTGAGTATGGTAGGTCTACTGTCTGAGTAAACGGGTTCTACCAGGGCTTGATAGTCTCGCCCTTTTATGCCTATTGCGGCTCTACACCAGACCAACATTTCAGTTTTGGGAGGTATTACAATGGGTATTGGATCACTTACTCGTACACTGCCGATCTCACCTCCGGATATTTCTACCTGTTGCTTCAATATCAGGGCTTTGATCTCTTTGTGCAGAAGCCTCCGCTGTCCGGTTCCGGCAGTCTCAGCGATTTGCTGCAAAACAGTTATCACTTCGGAAAAACATTTCTCAATTACATTCATTCCTAGCAGCATCACTGGCTCACGTTCTCGCCGGTTAACATCTATTATTATAATACCTTGGTTCTGCAATTCTACCTTCCCAATCTGAATGGTCATTTCTCTGAACCCAACCTGTGGTATTAATTGTCCATTACTAGCCCATATGTCCATTGTAAAGTCAGTTGGAGCACTAGTAATGTCTGAATCAGCCCAGTACCTTTTATATAGAACATGTGGAATTGATGTTATCTTGGACCCGGTATCCAACAAGGCACTAAAGGGAATGCCATCCAACACGATAGGGATCCCCGGCTGTCCTCCCACGAATCTGTCAAACCAGGCTGAAGGACCTTGAGAGTTTATTCCAGAGGAGCGGCCCGCCTGCCCAGGGAATCGTCGTTTAAAACACACTCTCGGGCAAGGTGACCTGGTTTCTGGCAACGGTGGCAAATGGGCTGTCCATCCGGTTGATAGCGATCGCTGGGTCGTCCTCTCGTTCCTTGGTATCTTCTGGGCCTCATCCACAGGACATCCTCTCTGCTGGTCGCCAACTCGATCTTGGGTGCAGGCTTGGACTTTCGCAGCTCCTTGATGACGTTAGCCATTGAGATCACGGTGTCTGTCACGGCATCTAGCTTTTGATTGAGGGCTGCATTGGAGATTGGTTCCCCAGTTTCAGCAGCAGCTGCTGACATAGCAGATGTCTCTGGCGCTGCCGGTTGCTGAGGTGTTGCTGCAGTGTCCGGTAGAGATGTTAATTCCCGGGGCTCTTCTAGCTGCTGCAGACGAATAGCTCTGTCTTTCAACTCAGCAAATGTCATGTTAGGGTTCTGCAGAAGTATCATACTCAGCTGCCCTCGGTGAGAAGGGGATAGAAGGCCCTCTATGAATTGGTCAAGTAGCATTTTATCAGCTCCCAGGGCTAAAGCAGTTTCTGCCAGTTTAAGGGCTTTGAGTGCTTCCTGCAGATTTAATTCATAGTCTTTGGCACTCTCTTTAGGCTTCTGGTGGCATGCGAAGAACCTTATCTTAGCCCGGGTATCAGCAGTAGATTCAAATGTTGCTTTCAGTCCTGCTGCTAGATGCTCTACAGTGTCCTTATCTGTGTCCAGCCAGGACGCAACCTCCCGCCGTGCATTGCCCGTTAATTGTCCCATTATCATTCCTACACCCTGGGCTTCAGTGAGGGGATACATCACATAGTACGCTTTTATCTTTTGCAAAAAGTCATAAAGCGTATTAGGCTCACCGGAGTATTGGGGCAGCCACATTACCCCTGGAGTATACGGCATCAGGAGCGGCATGATAGGTGCTGCTCCTTGCGCCGCTGCACCGCCAGGTGCTATCGCTTGATCCTGGGCTGCAGCTCCACCAGCTGCTCCGCCGCCGCCTTGCGCATCTGGCTGCGACATCTTGTGCCCCCTTAGTTAACGTTCGCCCTCCTGTCTTCTGATTCCGTCCGGATGTCTCTTTGAGGTTCTGCGGTGCACCAGGGATCTTCTTCCCCGCCGGATGTCATCAGCACCAGGGAGGAGGCCGGGTTCGCGCCACTGCAGGGTACCGCCCCCTTTCTTTCCCGCGCGCCGCACGCTGTAAAATGTCGGATTTCCAAAAATACAGTTCTGATGGCACAGCTTAATAACAGTATTTACGTTAATCACAGCACACAATGCCCGTTATACCGGGGCATGGTAGATCCTGTTCGTGACGCCAGGTTGTCGAGCCCACTGGGACAGGGTACTCGGTACGGACCATGTTGCTATGGGGATGTCACGGAGGGCCTGGTCCGGACCGTGTCCCGGGCCCTGTCAAGTAAAAGGGGAATATTTACAGGGGATAATAGTTTGTCGTGACACCACCCACGATGTGTGGTCAGGAATGGGACCACCGCTGCTGCAAAACCTCCGGGGATGATGTTAGGCAGCTTAGATGGTACTGCTCTCCGTAAGTAGAGGGAGGCAAGTTCCCCGGGGCAGTGGTTGTTATAGTCTATGGTGGATGTGATAAGGGGTGGATAGTGGAGATGGGTGAAGGAACACACACTCATGTTTCTGTAGTTTTCCAAAGCTTTACTGCGATGTTGTTGCAGCTTATAGTCCATGGAGTCTGTACTGGGGCCGGGTTGCTCCCACCCTCTCCGGGTCCTCAGCTTCCTCGTGCTGCGCGGTGTGTGTGTCCCTGCTGCTGCTTCTAGCTGAGCTGCTGGCACAGTCTCACTCTCTCTCTCTCTGCTGGTACCACTTGGCTAGGCAACTTGAGTCTTCTGTGTAGTGCTGACCCCGCCATGTTGCTTTGCTCTGGTACTGTGGTGGTCTAGAAGCTCCACTACTCCTGGATTCACTGTGCTGTTTGTGTCAGTCACAGTCTCGGATCCAGTGTCCGTTCTGTGCGCTCCTCTGGGGCGAGTGGTGATGACACTCAAGCTCCCAGATGTGTTTCTCTGTCTGTAATTCTCCTCTCCTCAGACCCTGGCTAGGCCTGGAATCGATGAGCAGACTGTAGAGAAGCCTGGCACAGCTCCTTGACACTACAGCCTCTCTCAGTTCTCCCAGAAACTGAAACTAAACTCTGCTCTTCACAGTACTGTCTCATACTGAACTAACTACTTCCTTTTGAGCTGGAGTATAAAAGGGAGCTGGTTGAGCTCCCCCTCCTGGCCCAGAGGTGCTAGTGTAGGTCAGTGTGTTGTGGGGAGGGAACCCGTGTGATGTTACTGTGGCACATTAACCCTGGGGTGCCACATTAGATTCACCTACTTCTTACATTGTGCGTCTTTCGCTTGAATTCATCTACAAGCTTGCCTTTGACATATTTTAGTGTGAGACAAACTCACAGGGAACAGGGAATAGGAATAAGCTCACCCCTCCTTCTCAGAAGATCCAGTCAGGTGCTGCAGCTGACTGCCGGCCACCGCCCAAGTCAAGGAATATAATGAAGATATGCTGGCACCTTCATCCGATGAAAAAGTTTTTACTTTATTATGTAATTCACAACATTAAAATAAAAGCATCTTGGTGGCTGAGCATGCCCCGTCAGACGCGTTTCATTGTTTGTCATTGATAAAGATTTTTATCGAAACGCGTCTGACGGGGCATGCTCAGCCACCAAGATGCTTTTATTTTAATGTTGCGAATTACATAATAAAGTAAAAACTTTTTCATCGGATGAAGGTGCCAGCATATCTTCATTATATTCCATATTTTAGTGTGAGCTCACTCATCATCTGGCCGTGCATCTAATGCAGTGATAAGTGTGTCATAACTTTCTGGAAGACCACTTAATAGTAGTGCAGCAATATTAAAGTCTTTAATTTCTTCTCCAATACCCCTCAAATGCTCCACAATCTCTAGAGTGTTTCTTATATAGTCCTGCAAATTCTGGCCATCACTTAGCCTAGACTGGTACAGCTTTCTCATGAGATAAAGCTTATTGCTGAGATTTGATCTTTAATGCACTTTCTGTAACTCATCCCACATCTCCTTTGCAGTTGCACACTTGCATATATGCACAATCTGATCATCATCTACACTGAGGGAGATATGCTTTGTGCTTTCTGATCCTTCTTTACCCAGTCATCTGGTAATGGATGAGGCACTTGTTCCTGTATATATTTCCACATACCTTTTCCTATGAGCAGCATTTTCACTTTCAATTTCCAGGACTGATAATTCTGATTGGTGAGACTTTGCAGAGAACTTGCAGTGATCCATGCTTGTGGACATCTTCTCTGTTGCTCTGCTGCTTTTGTTATATTAATCTTCCATGTGACTCTGTGTTCTGTGTCACTCCTGGGGTTCTGTGTTACGCTGGAGTTCTGTGTCACGCTGGGCCCATAACCTGTTGGCTGTGGATCATTCAGGATACACTGAAAGCGTTTTGACAACACAGAACTTAGCTTTAATTAGCAGCAAACAGGTACAGATATGAAGAGCATTGCGGAAACAGGAATATGCATCTTAAATGTCCCTTTGCAGCATCAGCAAGTTGCTGTGTTTCTCTTCACATGCTTAGACACAGGAAACTGGTTACAATCACATGGTATTTCCTGTGTGTGAGCCTTTGGGCGTGTTCTCCTTTTTTTTTTAAACTAACTTTACTGACAATGCACAAACCTAGAAATTCAACACTTAAGGTACCTTTACACGCCGCAACATTGCATGCAATTTCACTTGCAACTTACTGGTTGCAGTGAAATCATGGACACATTGTTCCATTTTGTTGCTGTGTACAAATGGAACAATGTGTCCATGATTTCACTGCAACCAGTAAGTTGCAAGTGAAATTGCATGCAATGTTGCAACGTGTAAAGGTACCCTTACACATACAGGATTGGCGTTGTTTCACTTAACATATTCCAACAATAAGTCAAATGTGATGTCCCAGACTGCAAATGTGCCCCTCCTTCCACCAGGCTGTACAGTGTGCTATCAGAGAAATGTATCATCCCTTTCTACAACTATTTGTCTGCATGTTTGTTGTTCCAGCATTGGTTAGAGCATGGTTGATATTGTTTAATACGTGATTGTGTGATGCATGGGTGGCACACCGGGCTAAATAGTGGGGGCTAGGAAGAGAGTACCATGGAGCAGCCACAGCCAAGAGATCGTGGATAGACTCCATTCCCACAAGCTGAAATGGCAACATTTCAAAGGCTAGCAATCTAGCAATGTGGCCATTTAGTGTTTGTATAAAAAGAATAATTCCGGTGCCACCGATGCAGTTTATGTCCTTTATTCAATAAAAATAGTGATACAGGTGCGCCCTAAGGGGAAAAACACTAGATGCGTTTCAGAGTAAAAACTCCTTAATCGTTAGTACCATACAAAGGATATAGTAGTCATATGTATACATAGTAAAAACAACAAACACCTGATTCCCATTTTCAGTAATCATTATAGGAATAGATTAAGGGCCACTTTACACACACCAACTTATCTGTCCAACTTCTGACCAACTTACTGGTTGCAGTGAAATCATGGACACATTGCTCCATTTTGTTGCTGTGTACAATTAAACAATGTGTCCATGATTTCACTGCAACCAGCAAGTTGGTCAGAAGTTGGACAGATAAGTTGGTGTGTGTAAAGTGGCCCTAACTCCTGACATGCTTAATACAAAAAACAAAGAACCAAATGCATTTATATTCAGTCTAAATACTTTAAAAATATACCTAATATTCTATGACAGCCAAATCTATATAGGATAATTCCATAGTCCTATATTTCTGTGTCAGAAAATAAATCTGCAATATACAATTATTAATCCCTATATATAGTAGATCGCTCCTGTAATTCAGGCCATTAGGGATGCGTACATCCAGCTGTAAAATCCATGTATTTTCCCTATCATGTAATTTTTCTCCCAATCTCAATGACGATATGGCTGTGTTACTCGTTTTATGCCAGACATTCCTGTTTTTACCATTTTTGATTGCGGATTTGCAGCAGACAGATGTTCTGAAATCCTTATTTTTACTGGCGAGTAGTACATCTAACATAATATTTTTTGCATGCCCAACATGTGGCCAAATAGACCACATGTGTGGTGTTGCAATTAATATAAGTTTTTATAGGAAATCTTTTTCCTGTGCAAAAATTCTCAAAAAAAGCACTTAAATCAACTAGTTTGCACATACCACATTTTTTGCTGCCGCACTTATACATACCCTTATGGGTTAACCATACCGGTGGGTTTTTTTGGAGTTTCCAGAAAAATACTTGGTGAAATTGAACTAGCAATATCTCGACCTTTTTTAGGAATTACCCTCCAACCAGATTTTAATAATTTATATAAAGTATCATCTTGATGCAAAATGGGTACATTCCTGTTGAAAATATCCTTAATTTCTCTAAAATGATTGCTATATTGTGTGGAAAAAATAGGCATTAGAGAAATATCAGCTGTTTTACAATTATTATCCTTTAATAGATCGTCTCTTTTTCTATCTTTTACTGTCTATAGTCCAGTTTTTATAGCCTCGTGTTTTTAGTCTTTTTGTCATGGTATCTACTTCTCTTTCATAATCCTCACCTCTACTGCAGTTTCTTTTTGCACGGATAAATTCTCCCATCGGGAGATTTTTGATAATAAACTTTGGATGGCTACTATCTGCTTGTAATATTGCATTTCCACTTATTGGTTTGCGATACAATTTAGAATAGATTCTCTTTTTTTTTCACAACCTATAAGGAATTAATCCAAAAAAGGTGCAGAATTTTCAAAAACCTCCATGGTAAATTTTAGATTGTATGTATTCTCCAGAAACCTGCTCAATAAAGATGAAGGTTCTGGGGTGGGAGATACTGTGGACAGCACAGCCCATATCATGACCATGTCATCCAGGTATCTCCCATACCATCATATACAATCAACTAGAAAATCATCCTCTATATATATAAATTCTTCTTCCCACTTATGCATAAACAAGTTTGCCAATGAAGGCAAAAATTTCACCCCTATTGGACAACCGCATAACTGAATGTAGTAATTACCATTAAACAAAAAGTAATTACTTTTAAGTAAGTATCGCAAACTCATAAGTAGGAACTCTTTTATAGGTGGCTCAAACACCTCTGTTTTTGTGAGGATTTTTTCCAGTACCCAGACAGATTTTTCATGAGGCATAGCAGAGTATAGTTGGACAACATCACATGTTATCCACCTAGAACCAATTTCCCAAGGTATATTTTCTATTGCTTGTAGTAGATGCTTTGTATCTTTAATTTTTCCTGGTATCACCTCCACTAGGACCTGAAGTTTGTCATCCACCCACTCTGAAAGCCTCTCGTGGAGGGATCCAATCCCAGCCACGATTAGCCTGAGAGGTGGGGGGAAGATCCCCTTATGAGTCTAAGGGAGGGCATGGAAAACTGGGATTACAGGATTTTCTACAGATAAATACCGTATATACTCGCGTATAAGCCGAGTTTTTCAGCCCAAAAATTGGGCTGAAAAGTACCCCCTCGGCTTATACGCGAGTATATACGCCGAGTACACAGGCCGCCCGCCCGCCACCATCAGTATATAGGCGCCCCCCTTCAGTATCCAGGGCCCCCCCTTGCAGCCCAAACCTGTAAAGTAAGATCATTATACTTACACCTGTGGCCGTCCCCGCTGCCGACATCGGGCTTCTCCGGCTTCATCCGTCTTCTTCCGGCATCCTTCGATGGGCGCAGGCAATGACGCATACCTCTGGGGCTGCTGCTATATATACCTCTGGGGCTGCTGCTGTATATACCTCTGGGGCTGCTGCTGTATATACCTCTGAGGCTGCTGCTATATATACCGCTGAGGCTGCTGCTATATATACCTCTGGGCCGCTGCTATATATACCTCTGAGGCTGCTGCTGTATATACCTCTGGGGCTGCTGCTATATTTACCTCTGGGGCTGCTGCTATATATACCTCTGGGGCTGCTGCTATATATACCTCTGGGGCTGCTGCTATATATACCTCTGGGGCTGCTGCTATATATACCTCTGAGGCTGCTGCTGTATATACCATTGGGGCTGCTGCTGTATATACCACTGGGGCTGCTGCTGTAACACTGCTGGGGCTTGTATATACCACTGGGGAGGCCTGTATACCACACTGCTGGGGGCTGTATATAGCACTGGGGCCTGTATATACCACTGGGGAGGCTGCTGTATACTACCACTGGTTAGGCTGCTATATACTACCACTGGGGAGGCTGCTGTATAGTACCACTGGGGAGGCCTGTATACCACACTGCTGGGGGCTTTATACCCGTGCTGGGGTCCACCCTCGGCTTATACATGAGCCAATAGGTTTTCCCAGGTTTTGGGGGCAAAAGTAGGGGGGTCGGCTTATACACGGGTCGGCTTATACACGAGTATATACAGAACTCCTTCATTTTTTTGATCAATAGCTCCCATGGCCAAACCTTCTTGCAAATGTTTTTCCATTTCACGCATGAAAGATGGAGTGGGGTCATAGATGTTCTATTAACATAAATAAATGGGAGTGAATAGGAATGTTATGATATAGATTTTAATGTAATAATATGTCAGCCAAGTTTATATGGTTTTTCAAGAAAAATTTGTTGGAGGGTATCTGTGATAGTAGATACTTATTATAGGTGGTGGAATATTTTTTGCTCTCTATATTTATACATGTGGACAATCATGATAAGAAAAATTATAAATATAAAAAATATAGGGATTAATAATTGTATATTGCAGATTTATTTTCTGACACAGAAATATAGGCTATGGAATTATACTATATAGATTTGGCTGTCATAGAATATCAGGTATATTTTTAAAGTATTTAGACTGATAATATAAATGCCTTTGGTTCTTTGTTTTTTGTGCTAAGCATGTCAGGAGTTAATCTATTCCTATAATGATTACTGAAAATGGGAATCAGGTGTTTGTTGTTTTTAATATGTATACATATGACTACTATATCCTTTGTATGGTACTAACGATTAATGAGTTTTTACTCTGAAACGCGTCTAGTGTTTTTCCCCTTAGGGGGCACCTGTATCACTATTTTTATTGAATAAAGGACATAAACTGCATCGGTAGCACCGGAATTATTCTTTTTATACTAATCCTGGATGGTTGCCTCCCATCTATCCGGAAGCCTGGGAGTCTGGAGGTATTGGGCAGTGGAGCAGAACTTCATTATACTTCATTTAGTGTTTGTGACTGTGGGTGCGTGGCGATTGCTATGTCTGTGCATCTGCAGGTTGTGGGCAGGAGGTATGAGTGCCTGCTTTCTGGACAATTGATTGGAAAGCACGTAGCACAGGTGAAGTGGCAGTAGTGTCCTCTGAAGAAGGAGAATGAATATCCAGAAACTGGACTATCCGTGAGACTTGCCCCAAGAAGTTGTTTGGCCATGACGTACCTTATATTTTTCAACTAACCCATATGTATACACATTTAAAACACTAATATTGCAATATATAGATATTTAAAACACTGGAATGGTATAATATTATGCTGGTGTAATTGAATATTTCATAATATAATGTACACTAAAAGCACTTTAATATGTAAAAAATAAAAAAAAATAAAATAAATATTATTAGTATTATCCCCTGACTCTTTAACATATCATATTATAACTACGGGAAAATTAATGTAAGTGAAAGGAGAGAAGTGTATACTGGCTGTATGGTACTTAAGAATTATATACCCTGTAGATCCCTAGATCTGCCTGAAGGGATTGACAGTGGTTATAATGCATTGGCCACTGCCACCTGGGCTAATAGGTGACCCTGTGGGTGTCCAGAAAAAGGTACACGCAGGCAAACCCAGGGAGAAGGGTAAAGACTGAAAAGAGTGACAATAGTGCACAATGGAAAACCTCAATCATCTCACATAGATTTGTGATAAGGGGATAAATACATAAATGATAGATCATCATAATAATGATTTTAGCGTTAGAGATTAATTTGATTATTTAAATTTAAGAAAATAGCATATAGCACATAAAACTTATAGATACCTTATTTTAAAGTGTTCTATTATTACTTCAGGAGCAAAAAGTCAGTAGCGGCATGAATAACTAGGTACATTATAGTTGCTGGGAGCTGGAGCAAAAGTGCCCAGGCGCTGGAGGAGCAAGATATGAGCCAGTTATGACATCCGGTATTGCCTTGGCAACTGTATGATGCCTAGGTTTGACCGCGCATGCGCGAGGAACATGTCACTTCCGGTACACGGAGAGCCATGCTGCAGATGCAGAAATCTATTATAATGGGACAAGTCTGGATATTAACAGGGTCATGGATTAATCAGCCTCCACCTGGGACAAGGCACCAATGAATAAGGTTGTCACAATTATTATGAGACACATGAAATGATCATCACATGTAAATAGTGTATGTAGTAAGCACAAAGTGTATCATGAATGTATCAGGTATATGCTATCTGTAGGCACAGTTGTAAAGAGATAATATGTAATATATAAGAAAATGGAGTAATTGATTATATGTAAATTATGAGGTATAAAAGAATCAGGTTGTAATCTGGCTAGTTGCTAGAAAAAAGCATGTTGAGGCTGAAACGTCGCTAAGTTGTCCTGAAGGCCCAATAAAGGCATCAACCACCTCTATTTGGAGTGCTGCAGTTGTTTTTCGATATAATAGATAGATAGATAGATAGATAGATAGATAGATAGATAGATAGATAGATAGATAGATATTTTTATTATCAGGCAATCACAGCCTGTACTTGAATATCTTTGTGGTCTGAAATGGTGCAATAATGGTAATTGCTATCAACCTTCAGAATGCACTGAACATGGAAAAGGTTTATTTATATGTCCATTAGGAGAACAACTTCTATATCTCCAACTACATATATTATTTGGAAGGTTGGATGAAATTGCCAGCATGGGAGCGTAATCATTTTGGCTTTCTTTTAATCTCTTACAGATAGGTCAATTTATTGCATTTTGACAAAAAAAAAATACAAAACAACCTAAACCCCAGGGCTAGATAGAAATATTAACAATAAAATGTTGTTCTCAGAGAGGACATTAGTAAAATGCTTTTTTCTCGTCTTTATTGATGTTGTGGAGGCGCTGTATGTTTTATATTAGTTCTCTATTTTACAACATAAAATGAGATCAATCCACAGGTATCCCATTTCCTTGGAAATAAAAATGTACAATGCTAGCAAAATTTGATGTTTCTTATTTTCATAATATGACTTCATTTTAACTGCAAGCATAACAGGAGACATAGACCAAAGGCTACAACTATGTTGAAAGTCAAAAGCAGAGAACAAAGGAAGGCACATTGCGTAGATAGCATTCAAACACCTACAGGCATAAAATGATAAGAATTTCACACATTATAATTATTTGGATTATTTTCTGCTTCAGTAACAGAATATGTAAAGTACATATTAACCATAAAGCACTTTTACTTTTCTATTGATTTGATATAATCACTTTCCTCAGGAACATTAATGAAATGTAGCTCAAACGATTTTCCTGAGACATACGGGAATGATTGTTACTTTGACTTAATGTTCATGTTAAGGTTTTCAGCAGTATGTGACTTTCGTTCCTTGCTTGTTCATTTCATAATATGTTATAGTAGTCAAAGCTCTCATACCAAGCTCCAAATACCCTAAAGGTACCGTCACACGGGGAGATATCGCCGGCGATGTCGCCGAGATCTTCCTGTTCAGGCGATGTTGAAGCGACATCGCCTGTGAGTCGCCGCATGTAACAGGGCAACTGAACGGCGATTAATCTCTATTTCTGAGTTCAGAGATTTCCCAACAGTGTCGGGAAATCAGGTGATTTAGCTTGAGTGATCAGTATGCCTACTGCCGTGTGACGCGGCGATATCAATGGCACAGGCGATGTCTGTGTTCAGGCAATCCATTCTGTAGGCGTGGCAGGCATTTCGTTAGCCGCGCCCCATCTGCGGCACACCAAGTGCGTTCCAATAGGCTGCCCTTCGCCAAGGCGCCATATGTGATTATTAATGTGTGCATTACTACCCTCAACAAAGTGTCATTATAGAATTTTAATAAATGAGCGTCCCTGAAGTCTTCCTTTGGTGCGTTACTCCCTGCGTGTATGTACGATAATCACATCGCTTACTACTGTCATCAGTGACGAATAAACTGTGTTTTTTTTGCTCCATGTTTTTCCATTTTTTTCTCAATGCAACAGCGTTACCGTTGGTGATTACTTTGAACGCATCGGCGTTGCATGAAGTGTGTGATGCTTCTTACTATTAATTGTGTTGTCCTTAGCGGTTCCAACGTGATGCGTGACGTAATTACGTTGTTGGACAGTGACTCCCCTCTACACACTGCTTCTTTGCCCAAGCATAAACATGGCTGCTGTGTGTCGTGCTCCAGCATGGGGAGAGGCAGAGCTGTTGATCATGGTGGATCTAATGGTGTGTGCATAATACAGCCTGGAATATTGGAAGATGGTTACCTTCCCTTTACTTTGTTCCAAACTATTCCTCCCTTATCTTACTCAACCTCCCTTTTTCCTTTAAATTTAGTGGTAGACAGATGTTCTACCTGCATGTGCTGTTTTCATTTCAAACTTTATTACTGTCATATACACATGCTTGTTCATTTTAGATTTCATTATTAAATTTGTCAAATCTAAAAATGTAATTGCTTAAAAAAAAAAAAAAAAAAAAAAAAATGAGCAGGACACACATTGCTCTGTAAATGATTATTTAATGTCACAGATTAAAAAGATTAACACAAACACCTATGTGATTGCTTTGGTTCAACATGGGGTCAATATAACCTTGCATTAGGCAAAGCACAAAGGTAGCACAGAGACAAAGGGAATAGCACCCTACCTGTAGCATTGACTGCAAATGTGCTGTACACTGGATTCAGCATTTGGTCACCAGTGTATGCTGTATGTGCGGCTCCGTGGCCAGATCTATAAATTAATTCACAATTGCATAGTGCCACACACAAGTGTTCCTGTTGCAAATTTGCGCTACGACGCCATTATGTGGGTGAAGACAACCAACAGACATCAATGTCCGCGGCAGACAAATGAAAACACTGGTGTGACGACTGTGGAGACCCGGGGGTCAGTGGGTGCTCTCGTCCGCAGGCCCAGCTGCCTTTACAAAGACAACGTGGACCAGGGCTCATCCCCAACTGAACGCCCGAGCTCCTTAACCGAGGGCGGAACACTACTCAGACAACACAGGGTGAGGGAATCACAATATTAAGGCTTTATTGGATCCCCAAACAGTTAACAGTATATAACGCATAACCAAGCACAACACATAATGTAACAGGCAAAAGAGTCTCACCCTTCCGCTGGCTCACCAGGGTTTAGAATGTAGCACAGCAAAGTCTGTAGCCAGGTGACTGTATCGTCCCAACCTGGGTTGCTTCCTCATCCTTGTGCAGTCTTTGTCATCACAGCCGAATCCGATAATCCGATGCTGAAGTCCTTGTACTTCTATAGTCCGTGTTCTGATCCCCTTGGTCGGCACCAAAATGCCTAGGCCTGGGGTTATGGCTCACTAATCGGACCCGAAGACCCTAGATTAGCTGCCTGTATCCAATCTTCATTCCAGTGGACCTCTAGCCGGGACCGAAATCCCTAGATTGAGGCCACTAGACAGAATCTAATCCTCTCTGGTTAATGAACACATCTCCTTATATACCTTCAGCCCTCATTGCAGGATATTGGGAACGTCACGATTGGTGCAATAACACTGTCTTGTCATTGGTTGGACCTCAAATCTCATTTAACATATTTTTAGAAGTATTGCAATCCTGACATAGAGAGCCAAATGTTGATTGATATAGCACCTAGCAGTGATACAATGGAATGTTAGTATTAGACATTCAGTCTGCAAACCATGACATTAAAACAATAGTGGCTGGAGCCATGTACATAGAATCAACATTCACAGGGTAATAGACAATGGACGATTAGCATAATTAAGTTCTCTGGCCTTCAGTGACAAACAAGTTAGATAATTACATTACCATGCTAAACCTAAACCACAGTAATGTATGAAAATACTGTAGGAAATTCTCCTTGGCCATTACAAGTTTACAAGCCTATATATAATATGGTCTGGGTTACATAAGAAATCTTCATATGTCCTACATTGAAGGGGTCCATTTCGTCACAACGACCAATCAGAGTGGTAGGGGCGCGGTCAAATACTGTGGGCACGCCTTGTTGGGAAAAATTCAGACCACATTGACGGTGAGGTGGTGCTGTGTGACACGGCGATCTGAAAAACCAACATCGCTTCAGGATTCTTTGAGGCGATTCCGGAATCGCCGGATCGACCAGGGTTGATGGTAAGATTGCTACATGTGACATCTCACCAGCGATGCTGAAGCAATGTGCGCGTTCATGACATCGCACGCAACATCGCTGGCGATATCTCCCCGTGTGACGGTACCTTAATGGTACATTTACACGCGGCCACAGGAAGGTAGGAACAGGCAGGCATCGGACACAAATTGTGCTTGTTGCCTTGAAAAGACCACGATGTGGCTGCATGTAATTCAGGACTTTCCTTCCTTCCGGGAAGACACATGAAGGAAAGTCCTGAATTACACGCAGCCACATCGTGGTCTTTTCAAGGCAACAGGCACAATTTGTGTCCGATGCCTGTCTGTACCTTCCTGTGGTCGCGTGTAAATGTACCATAAAGGTACCTTTACATGCGGCAACGTTTCTAGGAATTCCACTGGCAACTTACTGGTTGCAGTGAAATCTTGGACACATTGTTCTATCTTGTTGCTGTTTACAAATGGAACAATGTCTCCATGATTTCACTGCAACCAGTAAGTTGCCAGTGAAATTCCTAGAAAAGTTGCCGCGTGTAAACGTACCTCAAAAGTGTATAGAGGTCAATGTTAAGATTATGCTAGTTTGTAGTCACCACTTGGGTAAGACTAAATAGAGATACATGGAGGTTGATTTATCAAATATTTCAATGTCTAAAAAAGTATGCGAATCAGAAAGGAAATCTGTCACAAGGTTTTTACCATGTAATCTGAGAGCCGCATAATGTAGAGACAATCACTGCAGATCTAGCAGTTCTCTGAATGCTGAGCTCTTTACAACCCCACCCAAATTATTGATTGGCAGCTTTCTGCTTACTATGTACATTCCGCAGAGAGCTGCTAATCAGTGGTGTGGGCAGGTTTACTCAGACCAGGATAACTGCATGACTCAAGATAACTATCGAAAATTGCATGTTGATAAAACACTGGCTTTATTGAAGCTTCAACAAATAGCAACACTAAAGGCGGCGTCACACATATCAATATCGCGAGCGACATCGCCGAAAAGTGATGCATCAGCGATGTCGCTCGCAATATCACAGTTGCGTCGTGCTGTGTGAAAGCGCGACGCAACTGCGATTTATCGTGATCGCAGATTGACAGGTTTACCAGCATGAAGGTAAACCTGTCAATCTGCAACCAGCGATTAGGCTGAATCGCGCCGTCTGACACCGCAATAGCAATGTTGGCGGCGATCCAGCCTATACCGCAGCGTTGCTGAGGATCGCTCGCTGGGCTGATCCCAGCCCAGCGAGCGATGGCTCCACCCGCATTGCCGCCGCATCACCGGCAACATCCTTCCTAGTGATGGGCGAATCCTAAATTACTCGGAATCGCTTGACTCTAGCGAGTCCGAGCACAGGACTCGCTACTCGTTGCAAGTCTAGCGAGTCCAATGTTAATGAATGGGGAAGCGAGTAATAGCGAGTAGTGTGAGATTTACAAATCGCAGATGTGTCTCGGAAGCTTCAGCCTGAAGCAATCCTAGTTTTGTCATTTATTTGCATTGGACTCGTTTACTTTGCAACTGTAATCGCTGGGAAACTCGCACAGATAAGAGTCCTGTCTTCTCTGTGTTCTGGCTGCCAGCTCCAGGGTCCTAGAGCCCGCCTGCTGCCTGATGTAGCAGTGCTGAGATTGTTCTCAGTCTGCTCATTCCCTGTGTACAGACATGAATGTCTGTGCACAGAGATGATGTAGCAGAGCTGAGATTGTTCTCAGTCTGCTCATTCCCTGTGCATATACATCTATATCTATGCACAGGGATGAGCAGAGAGGACATCGCGTTTTGGACTGCGTCGGACGGAAGAGGATTTTTTTAAATAAAGATGGAGTCTCTAATGGCTTTTTTTTTTATTTCTAATAAAAAAATTTCTCTGTGTTGTGTTTTTTTTAAAACAATTTAATAGAAATTCATGGCAGTCATGTCTAATATTGGCGTGACCGCCATAAATTTCGGGCTTAGGGCCAGCTGATAATACAAAGCTGGCCCTAACCTCTATTACCCAGCGTGCCACCGCCACCAGGGCCGCTGGAAGAGCGGGGTTCAGCGCCAGAGGATGGCGCTTCAATGAACGCGCCATCTTCTGGGGCGGCTGCGGGCTGCAATTTGCAGCGGGGGGTGCCCAGAAAGCTTGGGCATCCCTGCGCTGCGGATTCCAGCCCCAGCTGCTTAGCTGTACCTGGCTAGACATAGAAATTGCGCGGAGCCCCACGCATTTTTTTGACTCCGACTCTGAGACGACTCCGACTCCGAGACGACTCCGACTCTGACTCGACTCTGAGACGACTCCGACTCCGAGACGACTCCGACTCGACTCCGACTCCAACTCCGAGACGACTCCGACTCCGAGACGACTCCGACTCCGAGACGACTCCGACTCCGACTCCGAGACGACTCCGACTCCGAGCCGACTCCGACTCCGAGACGACTCCGACTCCGACTCCGAGACGACTCCGACTCCGAGACGACTCCGACTCGACTCCGAGACGACTACGACTCCGAGACGACTCCGACTCGACTCCGAGACGACTCCGACTCCGAGACGACTCCGACTCCGACTCCGAGACGACTCCGACTCCGAGACGACTCCGACTCCAACTCGACTCTGAGACGACTCCGACTCCGAGACGACTCCGACTCCGACGACGACTCCGAGACGACTCCGACTCCGAGACGACTCCGACTCCGGCTCCGAGACGACTCCGACTCCGAGACGACTCCGACTCCGAGACGACTCCGACTCCGACTCGACTCCGAGACGACTCCGACTCCGACTCGACTCCGAGACGACTCCGACTCCGAGACGACTCCGACTCCGACTCGACTCCGAGACGACTCCGAGGCGACTCCGACTCCGAGGCGACTACGCCTCCGAGGCGACTCCGACTCTGAGGCGACTCCGACTCTGAGGCGACTCTGACTCTGAGACTCCGACTTTGAGGAGACTCCGACTCCGAGACGACTCCGACTCCGAGGCGACTCCGACTCTGAGGCGACTCCGACTCTGAGGCGACTCCGACTCTGAGACTCCGACTCTGAGACTCTGACTCTGAGACTCTGACTCTGAGACTCTGACTCTGAAATTCATTAAATAATAAAAAAAATGCGTGGGGCTCCGCGCAATTTCTATGTCTAGTCAGGTACAGCTAAGCAGCTGGGGGCTGGAATCCACAGCGCAGGGATGCCCAAGCTTTCTGGGCACCCCCTGCTGCAAATTGCAGCCCGCAGCCGCCCCAGAAGATGGCGCGTTCATTGAAGCGCCATCCTCTGGCGCTGAACCCCGCTCTTCCAGCGGCCCTGGTGGCAGTGGCACGCTGGGTAATAAAGGGGTTAATACCAGCTTTGTTATACAAGCTGGTATTAAGCCCGAGATTCTTAATGTCAGGCCACGTTTGACCCAGCCACTACGAATCTCCAATAAAGGGTTAAAAAAACACAACACAGAGAAAAATTTTTATTTGAAATAAAAAAAAAAAAGCCATTAGGGACTCCATCTTTAATTAAAAAAATCCTCTTCTGTCCGACGTAGTCCAAAACGCGATGTCCTCTCTGCTACATCCCCTGTGCATAGATAGATGTCTATGCACAGGGAATGAGCAGACTGAGAACAATCTCAGCACTGCTACATCATCTCTGTGAGCAGGAGGGCTCTAGGATCCTGGAGCTGCACAGAGAAGACAGCTGGACTCGGCTCGCAAAGAAACAGCAGTTACTTTGCGAGTTTCCCTGCTATCACTGGCACAGTAGCCGAGTCTAATGCAAACAATGGCAATCCTAGTTTTGTCAGCGTTTGCCAATGATTTGCATTGGACTCGTGCGAGTAATCACTGGGAAACTCGCAGAGTACCGAGTCCTGCGAGTCCCTTACTACTCGCCGAGTAACGAGTCCTAGCGAGTAGATTCGCCCATCCCTAATCCTTCCACCCGCGCATCGCTTCCGACATTGCAGGCCAGATTGATGCGTCTGATGGCCCTTAAGTGACACATTGCATGTATCAGGGGATCTATCTCTACATTATGCAGCTCTAAGATTACATAGCAAAAAACTTTCTGAGGGTAGGTACACACGATCTGGAGGAACTGCGTGTTGGACGCAGTGCTTCCAGACCTAGAGGAAGCCAAGGGTGAATGCAGGAAGATCACAGTTGCCCTGTGCTCATTATCTGCATTCAGTACAGGGCAGCTTCTCCTTGCATTCACCAGCTGGAAATCTCTTCTGACTCCGTAGCATTAAATTAACATGCTGCGGAGATGCAGAAATCCAGCAACCCACACAGCAGCTGAAAACATGCTGCGTTGGGGAGAAGCACAGTGAACATGGGATTTCTTGAAATCACATCCACTGTGCTGGTACTGTACAACCTAGCATTAAAATTCTTCATCCAAATCACTGTTAATCCAGATCATGTGCATGCAGCCTAACAGGTACACTTTAAAAAGAACCTTTCACTGGATTTTGATAATTGAACTGAGTTCTTCCTCTAGTTGGTGTTTTTTCACTCCAGAAACAGTGCTGGAGAGCTGGAGTACTGAATCTGACTCTAAGGGTATGTGCACATGGTCCGGAGGAGCTGCGTGTTCGACGCAGCTCCCCCGGACCTGAGGGAAGCCGCGGGTGGCCGCAGGGAGACCGCAGCCTCCCTGTACTCACCTTGTGCAGCAGGTGTGGGGCGGCTTCTCCCTGCTGTCACCCGATGGTAGCCACTTCTGACTCCGCAGCATGAAATAAACATGCTGCGGAGGAGCGGACTCCCGGCAACCCGCACCGCAGCTCCAAAGACGCTGCTGGCGGGCTACGCATAGTGAGGATGGGATCTCTTGAAATCCCATCCAATATGCCTGTACTGTACTACGCAGTGTTTTGGACGCAGCGCAGAGAAGCTGCGTCCAAAACGCTGTGTTTCCTGATCGAGTGCACGCACCCTTACTGGCAATGCACTGTGTTGCTTTTCTATTATGCTAAAGCACTCTCGGATGAAACGAGGTGACTGTTGAATGAAGCATGCTGGGCAAGATTTTAGCTGTGACTATCGATGTGGACATTTATTTTTTCTTCTCTATGACATTGACATGTTTAGATTGACCAGCTTCATACAGTAGAAAAAGAAAATGCCCACAGAGACAGTCTGTGGTATATGTCCAGATGGTTGTAGAGAAAGGTTGCATCTTTATTACTGTGGAACATTACTTTGGGATGTAGGGGCATTAAAAATGGAGAAAAACTGCATTCATTACCTATAGGCTGTACAGACATTAATTTAACACATACATAATGAAAAGCAATTTAGAAGCTCATGATATATCTAATGAGTTCATATGTGTGCCAGATACCTTACTGTATCAGTTTAACAAATACATTTTGCCATGATCTAGAAATTATAGGATATTAGGGTGATATACTGTATGAACAAAATGTAGCCACCTATATACACTATATTTATAAGAGCTTTTATGATATCCTGCTCTAAACACAAAAGTTATTAATATGGATATGTTCCTCAATTTACAGTTATAATAGCTTCCACTCTTTTGGGTTCATTCTGCCTCCCAAAAATTAGAATATAAAGCAATCAAAATGATATGTGCCCAACTACGGTACCAATAAAAACTTGAACTCATCCTGCAAAAAAACATGCTCTCACATGACTTTTTCGCAGAAAAACTATAGCTTAAAATATGGTGATGCAAAAACATTTTTAAAGCATTTTTTAGATTGTGATATTAGCCAAACATAAATACCCATTTTAAATCTGGCATTCCTGTAATACTTTTTTCAGCCAGCACCTGTTGCCTGGTGTTGCGGGTTAGTTTTTTCATATATTATTATTTATACTGCCTGGCATAAATAAATAAAACCAATCTGTCCATTCTGCCTCCCAAAGATTGCATTAAGGCTCGGCTTACATTTATACTGTGTTGAGTGCTTACATCAGGGTTTAAGTGTAAAATTCTGAAATATGTGATTCAGACCACACCCCTGATGGAGCATTCACCATAATAAGGCAGAGAGAGTCACCTTGGACTTTGTCTAGCCTTTGACCCAGTAATGTACGTCTTTTTAATTGTTTATAGAAGCTGTCTGCCACAGTTTTGTCCACTTTTGAAAAGACAGACACTGCCAAATAGAGAATAAAAAGAATTGTGGTCAGTTTGTAGGAGCACTCAGAGTGGGAATAAGGGACTCCAGAGATTGTTAGACTGGCTTCACACAGCGGGTTATATCCGATCCGAGGCTGTCCGTGTAAACAGCTCTTTGCCATCCGGTTTCTATCTGTCCGGGACAATCAGGGAGAATTCAGTATTCTCCCACGGGCACAAAAACACTGCTTGCAGCGTTTTTGTGTCCGAGAGGAGAATATCTAGTCTAATTGGCAATTCCCGGATTGTCCCAGATTGCCCAGGATCCTCCCGGATCCGGGGCAATCCGGCGCTCCCTAACATGGGAGCCTATGGGGCCGGATTGGCCCGGTCCAGGAGGATCTGGGAACCGGACCTCTGCGGCTGTACGCCGCAATTGTTTCAGGACCGCGGTTAGCTCCCTGCCAGCCGCGGTCCTGATTCATCAGTGGCGGCAGCTGCGTGCGGGTGCACACCGGACCGGGGGACATATTAGCCCTCCGTTTCTGTGTGCTGATCCGATCCGGGGCTGTCAGGTTCACCTTGACAGCCAAGGATCGGATCTGACCTGCAGTGTGAAGCCAGCCTAAGATAACAAACCTCCTTTAATTAATAACACCTATACGTGTTTCTACAGCGGTCTGCCGTCTTCCTCAGTTGGGTTTACATGGGAGTGGTCTGAATGGCAGATTAAATAGTAGCTTTGACCAATTAACGTCAAAACATTTTTAACCCTTTCCTAAGCGCTGGTGTGATTACATATATTAAATATAACATCTAATTCTGACATATCAAATAGATTTACCTTAATAATAAAAATGATTACATACTTGGGTATTGCGATAAAAAGCACAAAAAAATGCATATAAAACAATATTAGATTGTGAATTATGAATTGTGGATCATGATAAATATATGTGATTGCACAAAAAAATATATATATAGATAATTTTTTGGTGCTTTTTATCGCAATACCCTTCTTTGTCTGTTTATAATTGTATAAATAGGGTGTAGTATGCCTATCATATATTATTATTAGTAGTAGTTTATATTGTATATATTTTAATTGTTTTTCACATGCAATAGATTTTATCTTAAAGTATGTAATCATTTTTATTATTAAGGTAAATCTATTTGATATGTCAGAATTAGATGTTATATTTAATATATGTAATCACACCAGCGCTTAGGAAAGGGTTAAAAATGTTTTTATGTTGATTGGTCAAAGCTACTATTTAATCTGTGATTCAGACCACTCCCCTGTAAACCCAACTGAGGAAGACGGCGGACCACTGTAGAAACGCATATTGGTATTATTGATTAATGGAGGTTTATTATCTAACAATCTCTAGAGTCCCTTATTCCCTCTCTGAGCGCTCCTACAAACTGACCACAATTCTTTTTATTCATTATTGTAAATCCCTCTGGGCTTTATGGCTGGAGCTGCTGGAGTTGGTGGTTTGTTCCCTGTGTGTGAAGGACCTGCCGTGACGTCAGCGTGACACAGGGTCACATGATCGCAGCGCCCACGTAACCAGGACCAGGAAGAAGCCTGTGGCACGGTCCTCGATATCATTGCTGCTCCCAGACGCATTATCAAGGTTGTGCAGGGATTGCTCCCTGAGGAAGGAGTCAGGACTGGCTCTGAAATGCGTAGGAGTAATAAAGAAATGATTTGGTGCTGAATATCGTCTATTTGCTTTGATTTAAGAAGCGCGGGTCCAGGTACACATGTCTCTCTCAGATTTTCAACTACGGTGACCGTAAGGAGTGTGGACCCTGCAGCAGCTGTTATTTCCCACTTTCATGCTGGTAGTGTGCTACACAACCATTCCAGGTGAGCAGATACAATTTTCACTAGCCTCACCATATAAAAGATAAGACCCTATCTGCACTTCTTTCCATTTCTCGTTTTTAAAATGTGTTAATTGTAGGGGATTTCCTCTGTCTAGGCAAATCGGGTGATCTCCAAACAATAAATGGCTTCTGCTAATAAGAAGAGTTCTGTGGTTCTGGCACATCATGGGCTTTGCCAATGTCTCATGGCATCTGCAACCTATTCCAGCAAATCTGCACTATAAGTTAGCACTCCTTACCATCCGAGCTTTTAACTGTGCCACAGTAGTAGTTTCTGATCACATATGGGATACTGGCATACTCAGGGGAATTGCACAACACACTGTGTGGTGCATTTGTTGCCATTAACCCTTTTTAAAAATGTGGGTCTAAAACAACATTTTTATATATTTTTTTTGTTCCTCAGCCCAATGTTATACAATTCTGTAAATCATTTGAGGGTTAGAATTTCCTTAGGTTAATTTTTGGAGAGGTGCAGTTTACAAAGTGGAGTAGCTTGTGGAGGTCTCTGCTCTTTTGGCGTGATCTGGCCTTCGCTGTAAGGCTATGTTCACACTGTGCATTTTTGATCCATTTTTTTGGATCTATTTTTGCAGTGAACTCATCACTTAAATGGAATCCCAGCAAAGTCAATGAGTTTTCTGTGCTTTCATGACCTGGTGCGGTTTTTCTCCTGAAAAGTGATCTGTTTAGAGAATGAGCATGTCAATCATTGATGTGTTTTTCTGATCTGCTTCTCCCATTGAAATCATTGTCTATGGGCTAAAAAAAATTGCACCAGAAAAAGTGCAGCAAAACATATCAAAAATAGATGATCTGTTTCCGATGCATTCTTTTAAAAACTGATCCAGCTTTGCAGCTGAAAAAAGTGAGAAAAACACACCAGAAAAAAAAGGAGCGAAAATGTACAGTGTGAACATAGCCTAAAAGTCAAATGGTGCTCTATCCTTCCAAGCCATGCCAGGCACCCACACAGTGGTTGTACACTACGTAAGATAATCGGTTTACTGAGGAAAAATTTCACAACAAATTCTATTGTCCATTTTCTCTAATTATCATTGTGAAAATGAAAAATTTGGGACTACAGCACCATTGCCTCAATGTTATAAAATTCTGTAGAGCTGTTTTGTGATCAAGGAGCTGACCACACCTTTAAATAAATTCCTTGAAGGGTGTAATTTCCAAAATGATGTAATTTGTGGGGAATTTTCACTGTTTTGGCATATCAGGGGTTATGCAAACACCACATGGCATCTACTATCAATTCCAACCAATTTTGAGCTCCAAAAATTAAAATTGTGCTTTTTTCCTTCCAAACCATGCCATGTGCCCAACCAGTACTTTCCCCACCCCATATGGGGTATTACTGTACTCCGGAGAAATTGTACAACAAATTATAGGGTTCATTTTCTCCTGTTACCCTTGCAAAAATGACATTTTTGGGGCTAAAGCAACATTTTTATGGGGAAAAGTAAAAATATTTATTTTTTCCTGCCACATTGCTTTAATTTCTGTGAAGCACCTGATAGCTTAATAGACTTATTGAATGTAGTTTTGAGCACTTTGATGGGTGTAGTTTTTAAAATCTTGTGAGTTTTAGTATTTTCTATGACATAGGCCTCTAAAAATCACTTCAAATGTGATGTGTTCACTACAAAAATTGGTTTGTAAATTACGTTGGAAAAGTGAAAAATTGCTGATAAACTTTGAACCCTTATAGCTTCCTAAGGAAAAAAATTGTTTCAAAAACTGTGCTGATGTTAGGTAGACATGTGGGAAATGTTATTTATTAACTCTTTTGTGTTGTATAGCTATCTAGCTTAACCCTCAACTGGTGAGGTGGGGTTTGCCACACCCCAGGGAATTTTTGTTTGGCTGCCATTCATTGAAAAATGCTGGTATAGCTTCCATCCATTTCCTTGTCAACAGGATGTCGTCAAGGCCTCTCTCTTCTGGCCACGCATAACAAAGCTAGCTGTCGCTAAGTGCTGTCTTGGCCTTTCTGAACCCCACATCACCACTCATGTTATGCCGGCTTCACACCACGATTTAATCCGATCTGGGGCTGGCAGGGATGAACCGGACAGCCCTGGACCGGATTTTGGCCCCATAGTATCCTATGGGGTCAGATGGAGCCGGATGGAGCCAGAAGGCAGCCCTCTGCCATCCGGTTTCCATGTGTCCGGGAGAATCCAGGAGGAATCTGATTTTTCTTCCCGGACACAAAAACGGAACATGTAGTATTTTTGTGTCCGGGGAGAAAAATCTCCCCAAATTGGATTCTCACAGACTCTCCCAGATTCTCGCGGATCCGGGGCAATCCGGCACTCCCGATCCGGGAGGATATGGCAACTGGACACCGGCGGCTGCATGCTGCTGTAATTTCAGGACCGCGGCTAGCTCCCTGCTAGCCACGATCTTGAATAATCAGCAGCTGCGGCTGCAATTAGCGGTGTCTGGCTGCACTCCAGTCCGGAGGGCATATTTGCTCTCCAGTTCTGTGTCCAGATCCGGACCGGGGCTGTCGGGTTCACCCCTGACAGCCGGCCTAATTCTTTTTTACACATTTTTACAATATTCCTTTTATTTTTTGTGATTTTTATTTACATTATCCTAAAAGTCATGTTTCATAATGCCCTCAGATTGAATCAAAGTATTACATTTTCCGATACTTGTGGGTGTTATAGTCATGTGTAATCAATCACCAATAGGAAAACGATTAAAACAAACGTGATATTTGCATTTTCTGTAAAAAATGGAGATTTCTAAACACCGGGGTATAGGAAACCCCACATCACCAATTGCGTGACAAAAACCCCACCTCACTAGTTGAGGGAAATAAAAATTCAAAGTTTGGAAATTGCTAAATTTTCAAATTTTTTGTTAAATTGATGATATATTTATAAATAAACACAAATTATATAAACGAAAATTTAATAATAAAAATAATAATAATAATAATAATAATTCCACAGCATTTTACATTCTTTTTGCAACACTGTTTCCTTTGGGGCTTACAATCTAAACAGGTATGTGATTTTGGTACACTCTTAACCTACATTTACACGACACGATATCGCCCGCAATATCACTCAAACGTCACGTGTTCATCGATGTTGCAGTTGATATCGCAAGTGCATTGTGCCGTCCAACTGGACGATTCAACTACGATAAGTTGCTTGGACGGAGTTGACAGGTTTATGAACATGTTCAAAAACCTGGCGATGTCGCTCAAGCGATTTGCTAGCATTGCTCTGTGTGACACGGCAATAATGGTGTTAAGAGCAATTTCCCCTATTCACTACTTTGATAAGTATCCCTCGCTGGGTTGTGCGAGCGAAAGTTGCTTACAAAATCAGAATTGCGTCGCCTACGATATCTCTACGTGGGACATTTCCAAAGCGATCTTGGCATAATGACAAAAACGTGCGTACTCCCGTGATATCGCAGCCGACATCGTTGCAACATCTTGTCGTGTAACGATACCTTTACTGCTGTCTAAATAAAGTTCAAAGGGCTCATCACAAGTCTAAACCCGTTCAATACTTTTGTAGTTCTGCACAGAAGAATATAACGCCGTGCTTAATAGAGTCAGCTGTGGAAAAACAAGTGGAACCTACATATAAAAAAAAGTATTCAGAAAAATTACAAGCCTACAAAATGGTATTATAGTCTATGATTTAAACTGAATGTTGGGAGATTATACTCAATCAGGATGTATTATCCTAAAATATGTTTTATATTTAAGAAATAAAATAACGTGATTACATAGAAGTTACCTGATGTGCTCCTGAAACAGTCTATAATACATTGGCACAATACACTTTGATTGAATAAAGCAGCTGCATGCCTGCTCTAATGGTGGGTTTACACACACCAATTTATCTGTTCAATATCTGAACCAATCTCTGGTTGCAGTGAAATCATGGATACATTGCTCCATGTTGTACACAGCCACAAAATGGAGCAATGTATCCATGATTTCACTGCAACCAGAGATTGGTTCAGATATTGAACAGATAAATTGGTGTGTGTAAACCCACCATTATTCATTCACTGATCATGTGCTGTGGATTGCTGAGGCTGCAGAATTTACTTTAATGTCAGCACCTGTGTAATCTACATAGTCTGGTAGTAGGTGTGCAGAATGTTGGATTTGGCAAGCTTGTTCACTCAGCAAAGATTATGGGATGTAATTCAGCATATGTTACCTTTCAACTATATTTATGTCTGTTCTATTTTAAATAATATTACTCATATACTACGCGAGCTATGTAGATAGGATGAATTACCCAAACTGATTCTTTGTGCACCAGAATAAATACAAATGTTATCTTTGGGCAGTACAAGTAGTTCAGTATTGTTTGCCTTTCCTGCACCTGGAATAATAATGTAATTATCTGCCCCAATTATGACCAATTCAGAATTGTACCTACTGTACTATAACTGGAAAATGCAAATCTACATCCTTGGTCATTCAAATCAGTCTTACTGATAAGAGTTTTGGTATGAACCATTATCATTATATTACCTTTACATATTTTCTTGTATCTCTAAGACCGGCTTCACATTGCAGGTCTGATCCGATCCGAGGTTGTCAGGGTGAACCTGACAGCCCCAGATCGGATCAGCACTAATATGCCCTCCGGTCGGAGGTACTGCTGCACACAGCTGCTGCCACTGATGAGCTAGCCAGGGAGCTAGCCGCGGTCCTGAAACAACAGCGGCATGCGGCCGCAGGTGTCCAGTTCCCGGATCCTCCCGGACCGGGGCAATCCGGCCCCATAGACTCCCATGTTAGGGAGCGCCGGATTGCCCCGGAGTAGGCAAGCAACGTTGTTGTGTCCGTGAGAAAATACTGAATTCTCCCGTATTGTCCTGGACAGATAGAAATCGGATGGCAGAGAGCTTCTATCCAGTCCCATAGTATACTAAGGGGCCAAAATTCGGGCCGGGGCTCGGATCGGATGAGACCCACTATGTGAAACCAGCCTAAGGCTGGCTTCACACCATGGTTTTTTGCTGTCAGGCTGTGTCCGGTGTTTTGCAGGAAGCACCGGACACAGCCTTACTGCTCCGGACAAACAGAACCAGAGGGCAAATATGCTGTCTGGTCCTGTTTTCTGCCGGAATCGGCCGTGTGCAGTGATGCCGCTCTCCAAAGTTCTGAAATCACAAAATTGTGTCTATCGAGGAGCTAGCCGAGGTTCTGAAATTTCAGCCAGGAGCTCTCCAGGTGCTGATGTTTAGCGCCGGCTGCTGCTGAACTTCAGCACCCAGCGTCCGGCAGCCGGATCCGATTTTCTGTCGGATCCACTGCGATCCCGCACCCATAGCCTCCCATTTTAGGGGGCACCGGACCGCACCAGATTCGGGATGATCCGGCAGGATCCGATTTTGTCACATTTTTGCCCCAGACACAAAAACGCTGCAATCTGCGATTAGGTGTCCAGGGACAGAAAACGAAATCTGCCAAATTCTCCCTGACAGCAGAGAACCAGATGGCAGATCACTGCCATCCAGCTCCATAGGAATACAAAGGGGCCAAAATTGGAGACGGGGCTGTCCGGTTCACACCGGACAGACCCGGATCCCTAACACCATAGTGTGAAGCTGCTCTAAGGATATTTTCAAACAACTAAATTTGGATGTATTCTTAGTAAATTAATGACTTCTAGTTAACATCTACTTACCTTGGGTGACTATTTCCCATTTAAACCTGGTGCTTGTTGGCACACAAAAAAGCATTTTTAAAGAAAATAGGGCACTCCCAGTCACCGGCTTGATAAAATAGATTCTTGCTTTAGGTTACGTTCACATGCTGTGTTTCACTAAGTTTTTGCAATGCTTTTTTGAGAATCCATAAAACGGATGCACTTTTACAAAAAAAGCGCATCACCATTCACATGGTGCACTTTTCAGGATGAGCCCAATATACAATGGAGGCAATAGATAAATGCATCCTCTAAAGTGCCAAAGAATTGACATGCTCATTCTTTTTGAGGATCCGCTTTCCAGGAAAAACAGATCTTCAAAAAGACGGAGCGTTTGAATGCTAAATTTGGAAATGCATTGCCTTGACTGGGATGCCAAGTGGCATTGCATTTCACTGGAATTACAGATCCTCAAAAAAACTTTGCAAAAACACAGCATGTGAACATAGCCTTAATATTTCTTTATTTTAAAAGATGGTACAGGTCATATTGCATGCATTACAACTCACACGTTTTTGATGTTTCATATACAGGTATTTATTGATATGTCATATATGACATTTTGATATGTTCAATCTACTAAAGTTCTATAAACGATGCAATTAATAAGCTCGAGCTCTATAATCACACTATGCATATTTTCATTACTGTGAACATGTAACATATAGATAAAAATTTACTTACGGTACCTGAAATTTTCATTTCCTGGAGTCCATAGGCAGCACAGAATCTTAATCTCTAGTCTGAACTGAAGACATGTTAATTAGCAATACCAAAAATACAAGGGAATTGATAGCTGAAATCAATGTATTTTTTGGTGCAGATTTAAAAAAAAATAATGAAAATTCTGTATCACGTCACGTTTTTTGAGAAATTGAAATTTAATTGTATTTTTATGAATAATTACTACCAATTCTTTTTTTCTCTGTTGAATTTCTTCCCTCTCAGTTTTTACCACGGTGAAACCTACGAAATACCCCTCGAACACCTTCCCAACGCATCGGAAAGACGCAACGAACAAGTCTAAACTTGCATCATTGTAACTAGTAAAAATTTTTTAAACGGCAATCGCTTTTATTTATATATTCTCTTTAACTCCTTTAACCTAGAAGATTGTGTACTTAACATCCATAGTAAGATAAAGTACCGTGTATACTCGAGTATAAGCCGAGTTGTTCAACACAAAAATTGTGCTGAAAAGTGCCCCCCTCGGCTTATACTCGAGTCATACAGTTGCTGAGTGGGCAGGGGCTGTGATCGGGCACTGGAGGAGCCTGGAGGAGGCGGGGGGAGGCTGCAGAGTGAGCAGGCAGTCACATTACGCTTCTCATTAGTGCAATGAATATGCACTGCATCCCCCTGTCTATCAGCGACAGAGGGAGAAGGCATTTTACATTACTGTGTCCCCCTCACAGTAAACAGCCCCCCCCCCCCCGCTGGCACACGGCCCCCAATCGGTATACAGAGGCCCCCATGCTGGCACACGGCCCCCCCCATCGGTATACAGAGACCCTCCCCTGCTGGCACATGCCCCCCCTTCGGTACTCAGAGGCCTCCTGCCTCCGCATTGATCTCACCCTCTGATGTCCGCAGGGTCCTCCATCCACTCTCCTCGCTGTATGTCAGCGGGTATGTAGTTTATTTATGAAGATTTAGGAAATCGATTATACATAAATTTAAATGGATAAAAACCACTGTTGCCAGATATCACATGTACAATTGTTCGACAGAATTCCTTTTTAAATAGGATTTTAGCAAAAATATCGATCTTGGTTTTACACAAAAAATCCTTATGTGATGGAAAAAATGGAGGTCATTTTCGTAATCAGCACACCAAATTACATAAAAATCTATGAAAGCTTCTCTTGTATTTTTCAAAAAAATCTAATTTTGTAGGGTTGTGTTACCAATCGGATTCATCTAGCTAGAGTGCTCTTGCTTGCTTTTCAGCCACGATTAAGCCCTGTAAACTAATGAAACAGGTTTTCGTCCTTCCTGAATGTAAGAGTGTTCTGGAGATAGATTAGGACCATCATCTGTACCTCCAATAAGGTGAAATCTTGTTCATTAGCATCATTGTCAAGTACAGGAAAAATAACCTCATGGATGATGATGTTCAACGCAGAACCTCCTTTTGGCAAGAGCCCTGACACGAGTCTCAATGCTATATTATCTGACGCAATGCGGAGATATGAGTTACTGGAAGACAATGTCTTGAGACTGCCAAGACCCATCAACAATCTCGTCCCACACAATGACACTCACATGCTTAACTTTCAACCAAAACCTTTATTGGAGATAATAATCCAAATACCACTATCTCATCTTTTGTGGGATATTTTTAGCTCCAGCTTAACCATAGGCACAAATCCACCTGATAACCTGTGTGTATCGAAGAGTTATGCGCTAACCGGACTCCTGGTGCATGTAACCTTCGACATAACCACACACCAACCGCTGCTGTGATTTAAACGATATAACCATAAATAATTAAAGGGAAGGAGGGCGGGCGATTTTGCCCTGGGTCACCGTGGGGAGGAGAGGCTGAACGGCCGGAGAGAGGGGGGTTTATAAACCTGAAGGGTGGGTATAGGAACAGGAAGAGGTGGTTGTAGGCGGGGATCATTGTATGGTAAGGAGTTAACATTTCACAGCATTAGGGATGGGCGAATTACTCGCTACTATTCGGGACTCGCCCGAATAGTATCGGACTCGAGGGACTCGCTACTCGCCGAGTTTCCTTAGGAATTACTCGAGGGTAGCGAGTCCCTGTACTTTTGCAGTGTATCCATACAGATACACTACAAAAGTACCCGAAAAGTTAATCTAAGGGGTTAAAAACAATACACATTAATACTCACCTCCTGTACTCCTGTACCTTATGTACCGGGACCGGTACCGAAGACCTCCGGCTGTTACAGGACCTCCGAGACCACCGGGAGAAGATGGGGAAAAGGACCTTGCAGTTCAGCCAATCAGCACGTGGCTAGCGGTCACATGGGTTTGTCATGTCCGTGCAGCTGAGTCTTATACCATCAGAATACAATTTTAAAGGAATTTTCTTGTGTTTTAACGCAACTTGTTGGGCCATGTGAGCATGCATAGATATTAAGGATTTGCGATTGTGTGAATTGATAGCCTAAGTCCTTCTCCCACCGGGTAATGTATTCTCTTTTTAGGCAAACATCACTCTTTAGGAGAGCCTTACATATTGTGGAAAGAACTTTGGTAGGTTTAAACTCATTAGCACAGAGAGTCTCATATTGTGTGAGCTTACAGGACACGTTAGAGCAGAAATTTATCTTGTGAAGCATAGTCTTTAGGGAATTATAGTGAAGAAAATTAAAGGTCGAGAGACCTGGGAGTTTTTACATTTCTGGTAGTGAGAGGAGTTCCCCGTCATGTAGCAACCATTCTAGAGAAATATTATTTAGCCGTCGGCTATGTTTTTCCCCTAGTTTACAGACTTACATGGGCCTCATTAGAATTTAATAAAGTTTTAGTAGGGGAGTTGAGGGGGAAATCAGAGCGTTATGAGTTTTTGACCAAACCTTAAAGGGATCCTGTCACCTCCAAAAAGCCACCTAAGCTACAAAAACATATCCCTGCAGCGTCCTATCACTAATCTCACATTCCTTTTGTCTCCTAAAAGCAGCCTGTCACAGTAGATAAAAACGATTTTATACTCACTCATTAGGCATTATAATTAGCAGGGGCTATATTCTTTAGCCCTTAGGGCGTGTTGTTTTGCAGGCTCCAGGATCCACCCTCTCTCTCTCTGTGCTGCTTTGCCTGTGCAGGCGTTGCCCTCCCCCTCTCTGTCACTCACAGAATGCAAATGATGTAGCCAGAGCTGTGGGGGGGGGTACTCGGTCACCGGGTCTGCTGTGTAGGGAGTCACAGGTGGACGGTATCCTGATGCCGTGCCCTGGGGATCATTTGAAGGGGGATGAAGGAATTATTTACAGGGGAATGTGACGCCACCTGTAGTGTCCGGTAATTTGGTACCGGCGCTGCCAGCCGGTCACTGAGGTGATAGAGGGGGCAGCAAAGTGTGGTAGAGCTCCCCACAGGTGGAGCTTTACCTCAGGGCAGCAATAAAGGAAAATGATGAGGGAGGGCAGTGAAGGAGGATGATGGCGAATTTAGCTGCTAAACAGGCACACAGACACACAGAGATGATTGTTCCGGTACCTTTTTACTGGTGGTCTCACAACAGGTACAATCCAAAGTATAACCAGCTCCCTGGTGCAATTTTGGATGAACTCCTTGGAAGGATATGAGACCTCCTTTATCTCTTTGCTCTGCCTTGAGGGATGAGTCCTGCCTGAGTCTGAACCCTCCTCTTCTCTATTAACTTAAACTAACAGTAACAGTCCCGGTTCCTCCTGTGGCCCCTGGTCCTATGTTTGGTTTAAAGTCTTTTTGTCACTATCCTCAGGGCTAAACTCCTCCTGAGATTGCTGGGCTTTTCACTGTGGCTCTGCAAGCCCACAGCATCGGACTCCAGTGTCCAGTTGTGCTAAATGGGAATATATTCAGATCCCTTTTCTTGTTCCCTATCTCCTCTACTTGCCTCCGGCCCCTTCTCTAGGGTATGAACAGCTGACAATTGTCCCTTCTGGTCCTGACCTATATCCTTTACCAGAGACCAGCAGCTCAGCCTCCTCCTTTCTTCCTCTCCTCTCTTCAACTAACTGCCAACTGTCTCCTGGGACTAACTGTCTCCTCCTCTCAGCCTGGATCTTCTTAAAGGGAACTGACCTAATGCAGCCAGTAGAGCTCCCCCTTCAGTTCTGGAGTGGTAGATGTTGTGTGCTGAGCAAACCAAGGTGTCAGTCCTTCCTTGCACCAGTGCAGGGGTGCCACACAAATCATTAGTCCTGCCTTCAGCTCCACATCACAGCAGCACAGACAGAGAGAGGCTGGATCCTGGAGCCTGCAAAACAACACGCCCTAAGGGCTAAAGAATATAGCCCGTGCTAATTATAATGCCTAATGAGTGGTTTCTAGATAATTAGAGGGCATTACCAATTGAAAGGGGATATTAATTTCTCATGTAAGCATGTGACTTATGTATTAATGATCATAATATTTCCTTTTTTCTATAGACTCTCTTGTTTTCCCATAGTCTATCCATTAATAAGGTACTCTGGCCAAAACGCGTTGGTTGCACCTTACTGTACATATGTCTGTTTGTACAAGATAATTTTTAAACATTTTGTGAATAAAGAATAGTTTTTACTATTTATTGATATTTTCTTGCATGCTTGACATTTTTTCTTTTTCCTGCTTATTTCTCGACCCAGACCAGGGTCTAGAGGCAATTATTTGTTACGGATCTTTTTTAATGGTATCAGAATAAAGGGGGCTGAATTCAAATGCACATCACAATTTTCTTATTTATATTTTTAAAATATTATAAAAAAACACATTTTACTTCCATTACTCTTCACAAATATTTGCTATGTAGCGTTGGCAAATTAAATAAAATTGCCAGAAAATATATATAATCTTGCAAATGTGACGTGAAAAAATGTGGAAAAGCTCATGGGCTATATGAATACTTTTCCAAGGCACTGAAAGTATTGAATGCAAAATATTCTGTGACTAAAGATATCCACAATCCTTCACAGAAATATCTATTCTTATAAAACATAGATGCAATAAGGAAAAGTGCTTGCACCAGAAAAATCCATCAAGTGAGATACTGATTTGACCTCCACATTCTCTGCAATTGCCAACCTTCGCTTCTTTGCTCTAAATTTAATAAAACATTTGAAGCCAAGAACAAAATATAGTGCACCCTCCTAACACTTTATTAGTTTACCATTTCCTTTCCTTGCCGATTGTTGACATCGTATAAATAATAGCAGTTAGAATCTAAGAATAATACTGCATTTCTGGAGAGAAGAAGCCTAAATAAATCATTCACCACAAACTGTGCCTTGTACACAAGAGGACCCAGGGTGCTGTTTCATATTTTATGGGAATGTTAAGTTCATTAAATATGTAAGTATTCTTATTTATTTCAGAAACAAATGAAATGATAGCTGTTCCTCAGCCAAAAAACAGTAGTGGTGCCACATCTGTAATGATGATGATATTGGTGTCACTAACAGTGAGTAATTTGCAGCAGTGTGTGGAACAAAAAGAGTCTGGGGACACTGCCAAAAATGCAAACGAACTGTATTATTTCGTTATCCATAAAAAAATAATATTTCTTGTAGTCAATGAGAAGCAACCATGCACTTCATAAAACGTACCTGTACAATGCACATCGAAATATTATACATATTTTTGAAACCAGATGTTTACATACACTATAAAAAGACACATATACATGGTTTTCTCTATCTGTCATGAAATCAGAATGAACCTTTCCTGTTTTAGGTCAATTAGGATCATCATCATTATTAATAATATTTGCCATATGCAAGAATAATGAGAAAGTAAGTATTAATGCATTTTTATTTCTTTCTGCCAAGTCACAAGTTTAGATACACTATGATTCCTATACCTTTAAACAATTTGGGACAGCCCATATGATGATGTCATGTGTTTGGAAGCTTCTGATCAGATCAGCTGACCTTGCACATCCCTCACTGCCAGCGCAGATGCAGAAGTGAATGGAAGCCTGGGAATATGGACCAGAGGAATCAATCAGCGGAGACACAGTAACATGATCCGTGTCTGTCTGTCTGTATTTGGCATCTTTTGGACATCTTTAACTCCTTAACAACACAGGACGTTGTACAACGTCCTGGGTTTCTGGTCGTTCCCGACACAGGATGTTGTACAACGTTCTGACATGTTTGAGCTGCTGCAGCTCCTGTGAGCCAGGTCACTCAGGTGTCACAGTTGCTGTTGCTCTGTGACAACCTGTAGTTGACCCCACAGGGGTGGATTAACCCCTCTGTGCTCAGGACCCCTCCAATCGGCAGTGTAAATGTGAAACTGCCGATCGGAGCGAATCATAGGGATTCACCCCTCCAGATCTGATTGGAGCTCTCCAATCAGATCTGGAGGGGCGGATCGGCAGGTGCCCTCTCCCTCCTCCCGCTCCAGAACACATTAGGGCCCCTCTTGTCTCCCATCCTCCCCCCGCCCCTCCGATCATACTTATCTGCCGGCGGGCCGCACAGCCGGTGCACCTGCCGGTCATCCTCTCCTGCTCCCCGCCCCCTTCCTCCTCCAGCCACCCCTGTGTCCTGTCCCCTCTCCCTCCAGCCACCCCTGTGTCCTGTCCCTCTCCCTCCACAGCCACTCCTGTGTCCAGCTTGCGCCCCCCCGTGTCTTCACCATCCATCCACCCGCCCTCCTTCTTCTGTAATGTATGCCAGCGGGCTCATGGACCCGCCGTTCATCCTCTCCTGCGCCCGGCCCCCTTCCTCCTCCAGCACCCCTGCGTCCTGTCCCCCCTCCCTCCAGCCCCCCCTGTGTCCAGCTTGCCCCCCCGCGTTCCCGCCGTCCACCCGCCCTCCTCCTGTATTGCATCTGCCAAAGGACCCATGCACCCGCCAGTCAGCCTGCAAAGCCCCCTCCACCCCGCTCATCCCCAATCCTTTCCCTGCTCACCCCCCCTTCCTAGCCCCCCACCTCTAGACCTACTCACCTATTCCGGCGGGCTGCACGCGCCGGTGCAACCGCCTGTCGGCCTCCTCTGCAGCTCCAGTGTGGCTTCTCCTCCTCATCGGTGGGTAAGTATGAATGGATGAACGAATAAATGAATGAATGAATAGATGGATGGATGGGTGAATGGATGGATGGTGCATGGATTGATGTGTGCGTGCGTGGATGTGTGCGTGCGTGGATGTGCGTTCGCGGATGTGTGCATTCGTGGATGTGCGTGCGTGGATGCGTGCATGGATGTGGATGTGTGTGTGTAGATGTGTGTGTGTGGATGTGTGCATGCATGGATGTCACCGTGTGTGGATGTCAGCGTGCATGGATGCGTGGATGTGCGTCCGTGGATGTGTGCGTGCGTGGATGTCAGTGTGCATGGATGTGCATGCGTGGATGTGGAAGTGCGTGGATGTGTGCGTGCGTGGATGTGCGTGCGTGGATGTGTGTGTATGTGGGTGTCACCGTGAGTGGATGTCAGCGTGCGTGGATGTGCGTCCGTGGAAGTGTTTGTGCGTGGATGTCAGCATGCGTGGAAGTGCGTGGACGTGTGCGTGTGTGGATGTGTGTGTGTGGGCGTCACCGTGCGTGGATGTCAGCGTGCGTGGATGTGCGTCCGTGGAAGTGTGCGTGCGTGGATGTCAGCGTGTGTAGATGCGCATGCGTGGATGTGTGCGTGCGTGTATGCATGCGTGTATGGAAGTGCGTGGATGTGTGCGTGCGTGGATGTGTGTGTGCGTGGATGTCACAGTGTGTGGATGTCAGCGTGCGTGGATGCATGCGTGGATGTGCATCCGTGGATATGTGCGTGTGTGTGGTGTCACTGTGCGTGGATGTCAGCGTGTGTGGATGTGTGTCCGTGGAAGTGTGCGTGCGTGGATGTCAGCGTGCGTGGATGTGTGCGTGGAAGTGCGTGGATGTGCGTGCATGAATGTGGAAGTGCGTGGATGTGTGCTTGTGCTTGCATGGATGTTTGCATGTGTGGGTGTCACCGTGCGTGGATGTCAGCTTGCGTGGATGTCCGTCCATGGAAGTGTGCGTGCGTGGATGTGCGAGCGTGGATGTGCGCATGCGTAGAAGTGCGTGGATGTGAGCGTGCATGGATGTGCGTGCGTGGATGTGTGCATGCGTGGATGTGTGCGTGCGTGGATGTGTGCGTGTGTGGAAGTCAGCGTGCGTGGATGTGTGCGTGGATGTGCATCCATGGATGTGTGCGTGCATGGATATGTGCTTGTGTGAATGTCACCCTGCGTGGATGTCAGCGTGCAAGGATGTGCGTCCGTGGATGTGTGCGTGCGTGGATGTGCGTGCGTGGATGTGTGCGTGCGTGGAAATGCGTGGATGTTTGCGTGGATGTCAGCGTGCATGGATGCGTGAGTGGATGTGCGTTCATGGATGTGTGCGTGCATGGATGTCAGTGTGCATTGATGCGTATGTGGATGTGTGCGTGCGTGGATGTGTGCATGCGTATATGCGTGCGTGAATGTGTGCGTGCGTGGATGATGGGTGCATGGGTGGATGGATGGGAGCAACAAGGGATCAAGCATCCTCTTGTTGTAGTCTCTGGGATTATAGTTATGCTGCACTGTATGACAGATCATTGCCATACAGTGCACCATAACTCTGACCCCAGAGACTGTAGGAAGAGGACACTTGATTCCTTGCTGCAGTCTCTGGATTGAGCAGAGGCGATCGAGCGTCGTAGGACCTTCGTTGTGGACTACGTCGGAGGAGATCAAGCGTCGTGGGACCTTCGTTGTGGACTACGTCAGATCTTTATAATAAAGATGGAGTCCGAATTTCGTTTGTGTTTTTTTTTCAAATAAAAAGATTTTTCTCTGGTGTATTTTTTTGACTATTTACTAGAGATTTCTAATGGCCGGGTCTAACATTGACCCGACATTATGAATCTCGGGCTTAGTGCCAGCTGCCAATAAAAAAGCTGGCATTAACCCCTTTATTACCCAGTTTGCCACCGGCACCAGGGCAACTGGAAGAGTCTGGGTACAGCGTTAGAAAATGGCGCTTCAATGAATGCGCCATTTTCTGGGGCGGCTTCGGGCTGCAATTCGCAGCATGGGGGGCCCAGAACGATTTGGCCTCTCCATGCTGCGGATTCCAGCCCCCAGCTGCCTAGTTGTACCTGGCTGGACCAAAAATATGGTAGAGCCCTGCGTCATTTTTTTTTTTCTAGAATTAGTTCTAGAAATAAAAAAAAAATGGGCTTTGCTGTATTTTTGGTTGCCAGCCAGGTAGAACGAGGTAGCTGGGGGTTGGTGGCAGTCCGTAGCTGCCAAGTTGTACCTGGCTGGACCAAAAATATGGCGGAGCCCCACGTCATTTTTTTTTCTAGAATTAGTTCTAGAAATAAAGCACTATTCCCTTCCCTGTTCCTTTACTTATGTGCACTTTGAACCGCCAGGTGCTTCACAAATTAATCCATAAAAATGAAAAAGGAAAATTTTTGTGGAAAAAAAAAGTACTTTTTCACATTTACGGATCAATTTGTGAAGCACCTGCGGGGTTCAAAGTGCTCACCACCCATCTAGATATGTTCACTGGGGGGTCTAGTTTCCAAAATGGGGTCACTTGTGGGGGAGCTCCAATGTTTAGGCACACAGGGGCTCTCCAAACGCAACATGGTGTCCGCTAACAATTTGAACTGATTTTCCGTTCCCATTGTTAGCGGACACCATGTCGCATTTGGAGATTCCCTATGTGCCTAAACATTGGAGCTCCCCCACAAGTGACCCCGTTTCGGAAACTAGAACCCTCCAGGGAACATATCTAGATGGGTGGTGAGCACTTTGAACCCCCAGATGTTTCACAAATTGATCCGTAAATATGAAAAAGTACTTTTTTTTCCATAAATGTTTTCTTTTTTCATTTTTACTGATTAATTTGTGAAGCACCTTGGGGTTCAAAATGCTCACCACCCATCTAGATATGTTTCCTGGGGGGTCTAGTTTCCAAAATGGGGTCACTTGTGGGGGAGCTCCAATGTTTAGGCACACAGGGGCTCTCCAAACGTGACATGGTGTCTGCTAACAATTTGAACTGATTTTCCATTCAAATTGTTAGCGGACACCATGTCACATTTGGAGAGCCCTTGTGTGCCTAAACATTAGAGCTGCCCCACAAGTGACCCCATTTTGGAAACTAGACCCCCCAGGGAACATATCTAGATGGGTGGTGAGCATTTTGAACCCCCAGGTGCTTCACAAATTAATCCGTAAAAATGAAAAAAGAAAAAATTATTTGAAAAAAAATTACTTTTTCATATTTACGGATCAATTTGTGAAACATCTGGGGGTTCAAAGTGTTCACCACCCATCTAGATATGTTCCCTGGGGGGGTCTAGTTTCCAAAATTGGGTAACTTGTGGGGGAGCTTCAATGTTTAGGCACACAGGAGCTCTCCAAACACGACATGGTGTCCGCTAACAATTTGTCTGAAAAATCAGCTCAAATTGTTAGCGGACACCATGTCGCATTTGAAGAGCCCCTGTGTGCCTAAACATTGAAGCTCCCCCACAAGTGACCCCATTTTTTAAACTAAAGCCCCCAGGGAACTTATCTAGATGGGTGGTGAGCATTTTGAACGCACAGGCGCTTCACAAATTGATATGTAAAAATGAGAAAGTACTTATTTTTCCACCAAAAAATAATTTTTTTCATTTTTGCGGATCGATTTGTGAAGCACCTAGGGGTTCAAAGTGCTCACTGTGCATCTAGATACGTTCCTTGGGAGGTCTAGTTTCCAAAATGGGGTCACTTGTGGGGGAGCTCATAAGTTTAGGCACACAGGAGCTCTCCAAACACAACATGGTGTCCGCTAACAATTTGTCTGAAAAATCAGCTCAAATTGTTAGCGGACACCATGTCGCATTTGGAGAGCCCCTGTGTGCCTAAACATTGGAGCTCCCCCACAAGTGACCCCATTTTGGAAACTAGAGCCCCCTGGGAACTTATCTAGATGAGTGGTGAGCATTTTGAACCCCCAGGTGCTTCACAAATTGATCTGTGAAAATGAAAAAGTCCTTTTTTTTCACAAAAATGTTCTTTTGGCCTAGATTTTTTCATTTTCACATGGGGAACAGGATAAAATGGATTCTAAAAATAGTTGATCAATTTCTCCTAAATACACCGATACCTCATATGTGGTCATAAACCACTGTTTGGGCGTATGGCAGGGCTCAGAAGGGAAGGAGCGCCATTTGACTTTTTGAATAAAAAATTAGCTCCAAAAGTCAAATGGCGCTCCTTCCCTTCTGAGCCTTGCCATGCGCCCACACAGTGGTTTATGACCACATATGAGGTATCGGTGTACTCAGGAGAAATTGCCCAACAAATTTTAGGATCCATTTTATCCTGCTGCCCATGTGAAAATGAAAGAATTGAGGCTATAAGAACATTTTTGTTGGAAAAATTAAAATGCCCATTTTTTCCTTCCATGTTGCTTTAGTTCCTGTGACGCACCTGAAGGGTTAATAATCTTCTTGAATATAGTTTTGAGTAGCTTGAGGGGTGCAGTTTTTGGAATGGTGTCACTTTTGGGTGTTTTCTGTCATGGACGCCCCTTAAAGGGACTTCAAATGTGATGTGGTGACAAAAAAAATGGTTTTGTGAATTTTGCTTGAAAAATGAAAAATTGCTGATGAACTTTGAACCCTTATAACTTCCTACCAAAAAAAATGTTTTTGCCAAAATTGTGCTAATGTAAAGTAGACATGTGGGAAATGTTATTTATTAACTATTTTGTGTCGCATAACTCTCTGGTTTTGCAGAATAAAAATTCACAATTTGAAAATAATCACAATTCTCAAATAATCGCAAAAATTATCGACCTAACTTTAATACTAACATGAAGCCCAATATGTCACCAAAAAACAATCTCAGAATCACTAGGATCCATTGAAGCGTTCCAGAGATATAACCTCATAAAGGGACACTGGTCAGAATTGACAAAAATGGCCTGGTCATTTGGGTCAAAATAGGCCCGGGGGTGAAGGGGTTAAAGCTGTTTTGAATATGTTTAAAGTTGCCTGCCTTTGATTTCAATGGTGTTCAGAAAATTCAATGAACATTTGTAGAACAATTCGTCGAAAAATCCACATTTTGCGAACAAATCCGAATTCGAACACTCAGGTGCTTGCTCATCTCTAGCGCTGATAGAGTTAAATTACTTTTAAAAGGGCTGGATTTTTTTGTGCACAGGTAAACAGATGGGTGGGATTCCTTTTCACCGAACCTCCACCTCAGGGTGTGGTCCAGCAGGATAAGGCAAAACCTCTGGTTTAAGTTGATGTTCCATGTTTTGTATATATAATAATAATAATAATAATAATAATATTTATTCATTTATATAGTGCTATTAATTCTGTAGTACTTTACATACATCAGTATTATTGTCCCCAGTGAGGCTTATAATCTAAACATCATATCTGCATGTCTTTGAAATGTGGTAGGAAACTGGAGTGCCCAGAGGAAACCCACTCAAACACAGGAGAACATACAAACTCCTTACAGATGTTGTCCTAGGTGGATATGAACCCAGGATCCCAGCGCTGCAAGGCTGCAGTGCTAACCACTGAGTGAGAAGCAGACCTCCACCTTGATACTCTGATTGAGCAGAGTGGAACCCCAAACCTTAATGGGTGAAACCCACAATTATATGCACTGTGTTTCTGTTCTTTTGTTTTCTTTTGTGCCATTAAATCTTTACTTGTTTAGTTTGCTTTCTTTTAAGCCTAGTTTACTAAAGCAGTTGAAGAGTTAAAGAGAACCTGTCAAGTCCCTTGTGCACCCAAAACCAAAAACAGTTCTGGTGCATATCTAAAATCCTTTTCAAGTAGTTTAAGTATCTAGCAGCATACACAAACAGATCTTTAGAAAACATATTTATAAAGATTGTTTATGATATGGTAATGTAGCATTTCCACTGACTAACTAGGCCACAAAGCATGTTATTTCACCCCTGTGGGATAATAAGATGATATTGTCGGGCAGCACAAGGGTCTGAGGACTCTGATCTCGGTGGTTGGGTGCAGGGATGTCACGGGTGGTCGGTGCCCGAGTCTGTGCCCTTGAAGTGACAATAAAAAGGGTTATTTACAGGGATACAAGTTTATAAATAGATTAATATTGTGACGCCACCTGTAGATCTGGTGATGGCACCAGCGCTGCTGCATACCTCCAGGGAGGGGGATGGATGGCAGCAGGGTGTTGTAGCTCCCTACAGGCAGAGCAGGGTCCCCCGGGGCAGTGTAGTGTAGAATGGTGGAATAGGCAGCGCAGTCTTTGCTGTGAGACTGGAATGTCATAGTCAACCAGGAAGAAACACAGACACTTGCTAGCTCTGCATGGGTCTTTACTCTGGTAAACTGCAGTTTACAAGGTATGCAGTTGTTACAGCCAGGGAGGTAGATCGGGTGGTCCTGGCGGAAGGCAATGTCTGTCCGAAGCTCCAGCTATGTCCCTTCTTTTATCTTCCACTGTCCTTCTTCCTTGTTCTGCCCTGCATGAATCCCGCTTACTACCAGGCCAGTTGGGTGATATGAGATACCCTTCTTCTCGCTAAGGGGCTCAACCCGGTTTGGTGCTTCTGGTGGGGACCGTACGTATGTCGGGCGGATCGTGCTCCTATGAAGCAGTCGATCATACCAGTATTTGCAGCTCAGGGATGGACCTCTGCACTGCTTTGGAGCCGGTACCCCGCTTTGTACTGGGCCAGGGTGTTCAATCACCCTCTGTCTGCCCCTCTCTGTCTGGGTCACCAGGTTGAGGTGCCCTCCCCTGTACTTCTCCTTCTTCTCTCACTCTTCTCAACTCTGCTCACTGTATCTCCTGCTCTTCCAGGTTCTCTCTTCCCACTCTTTTCCCACTCACTATATACCCTAGCTCCCCTCCCACCAGGACCGGGTACCCTGGTAACAGGCTGTCCAATTGACCCCCTGTCTCTAGGTGTATGTATGTTTTTGGGAGCTTCAGACTTCCATTACCCCCTACCAGGACAAGAATACTGCACCTTCTATTCGGGGTGCAGTACTATTTTGTAGCGCGCTGACCAACGGGGCGCTACGCTATACATAGCATCGTGTGGCTGTGTATTACTCACCATTATATAGTGTGTGCTGCGTTTCGATCGTGTGCACTGTAGAGCCAGATGTTTTGTATCCAGGTTTAAAATAAAAAAAGGGCAAATTGGACATAATTCATTAAAAAAAACACAAAAATGAGCCAAAGATGTTGTCACCTTTCCAAAATTGTGGGTAAACAAGTGATGTTTCAAGCATGTGATGCTCAGTCAAACTCACTATGAAAATTACATCTTAAACCAATTAAAAAAGGGAGGTGTTGACTCAATCTTTGCATTGTATGTCTGTGTGTGCCACAATAAGCATAGAGAAAAAGACAGAGGAGAAGAGAACTGTCTGAGGTCTTGAAAACAAAAATTGTTGAAAAATATCAACAATTTCAAGGTTACAAATCCATCTCCAGAGGTCTTGATGTTTCTTTGTCCACGTTATACAACATAATCAAGAAGTTTACAACCCATGGCACTGTAGCCAATCTCCCTGGACATGGATGGCAGACAAAAAGTGATGAAAAGTTGCAGCACAGAAATGTCTGGATGGCTAAGGCTGGGGTTCCACATAAGCCCTCAGTCCATTTTTGGCTTCAGTTTTCTCATTTTTTTTTTCTAAGTCCAAAAACTGACAGAAAACGGATTGGATGTAATAAACACCCTGTCCGTTTTTCTCTGGAGCTCCAAACATTGCCCTGTCCGTTTTTGAGTCAAAAACGTTGCATGCAACGTTTTTGGCATCAGTTAAAAAACGCATGCGTTTTCATGCGTTTTTTTTAACATGGGGCCCTATGGGAAACGCATGCGCGAACGCATGGCATATGCGCACTTGCGTTTGCGCATGCGTTCGCGCATGCGTTTTTTTAATGAAAAGTCCAAAAATGTTCAGGAGTGCAGGCGGCTCAAAAAGCACCCAGAAAAAAACGGATTGGTGATGAAAATCACTTCCAAAAACGGATTTCTATGTGTGACCACAGCCTAAGCAGTCCCAATCAAGTTCCAAATAAATTCAAAAGGTCCTGCAAGCTCAGTGTGCATCAGTGTCAGTGTGGTGAAAAAGGATATGAAAAGAGGTGAGCATTTGAATTTGGGAGCACACATTTTGCTGGCTTTCTTTTTGGTGGGGCAAGGAGTCATAGCACTTTTCCAGAGCCTTTGTTCTACAAGTAAAGTGAAAGGCCCCTTTATTTCTATTAACAGATTATGGACATTTGTGGGGACTTATTTTTATGTGGGTTGAGTTGAATGTTAGTGGCAATTTGGGTACAGAACATTTTGGATCAGTTTAAATTTATTCCGTGCTCTATGCTGAGCACTTACATACATTCGTATTTGCAGATACATCTCTGGTTTAAGGACATAAAAGTTCAAAGTTTGAACATTTTTGACAAATTTCAGATTTTTTCACAAATAAACACAAAAAGCATTCCAGATTGATTTTATCATAACGAGACACTTGTCAGAATTTTAAAAAATGGCCTGACATGAAGGTAACAATAATAAAGCTTTCTTTTTGCAAACTTCTGAATTTTTTTCACGATGGTTTTATTTCTTTACCTGTATGGGTTACATGGGTTCTTACCAACATCTGTAGAGAAATTCATGTCAATAGCACCTTTAGAAATATATTTACTTAGGAAAATGGTGAAATGTTCAATACTTACTTCACCTGCTCTATTATGGAAACATTCAACAGAATATTGAATCTAAAAAGTGGTGTAAATGAGATGCAAATAAATTTGTTTTCTTGATTGTTAGGTGTACACTGGAGCAAACTATATTAATTGTGGATATGCTGTTTGAAAGCCTGTGGGGGATCTTCCGTGCAAATATCCCCCTGTATAAAGGGCAATAAATAAATGTTAATAAATACATATTACATCTGAATAAGCTGAAATTTGGAGACTCTTTAATTTAAAGTTTCCTAATACTATAGACGTAGACTCAAAAGTAATATAGCAAGGCTGTATAATAATACTACCAAATTACACATATATATTGTTGTAGGTTCCATGGACAAAATATAAAAAAAGAAATATAGAAACCACAAGTAAAACCAGAATATTAGGACACCACAGCCACCCTGCAAGGAAAAACAGGTGAGCACAAAAACACAGGGATATTTTGATCCCCCATACAACAACATAATATACAAACATTTTTATAAGGAAGCACCACAAAAAAGGAGGAAATCCACGTGAAGCAATACATAGCCCGACAAGAAGACAACATATAGAGCAATATATAGAGGTAAGAGAAATCATCCAAGCTTAATATACAATAATAGCCAACAGAAAGATATACATATATATAATGATACACTAAATGTTTTTTAGGGCACCCCATATTGATTCTGAGAGACATCATCCCCACTAATGGAACAGAACCCTGTCCAGAACAGTAATGAGATATTCATTGAATTATAGAAATAACTGTATATATATCTACTATATAATTGTCTAAGGCGTCTGTCGGTCACAGAAATCGCGCGCCAGACAGAGGCCGCTCATTGGTGCCTGCCGGAGGTGGGTGCCAATGAGCGAAGACTATGCAAATAGGCACAAGAATTCAAAGTTCGAATTCTGCACCGATTTGCAGCCTGGCTACAGTGGTGCGTCAGCACCGCTGTAGCCAGGATACACTGTCTCTCCTCACAGCCCCCTGTTCCTCCTGCCCGTGCTCCCTGCGGCCCCCTGCTCTTCCTGCCTCCCTCCGCTCCTCCTGCCGCTCCCCGCAGCCCGCCCGCTCTCCCTGCCACTGTCCATTACTCCTGCCCCCTCCGCTACTCCTGCCGCTCCCCGTGGCCCCCCCCGCTCTTCCACCCCCCCTCCGCTGCTTCTGCCCCTCTTGCGCTCCCCGCGGCCCCCCTCCCTCTGCCCCTCCACTCCCGCGGCCCCATGATTCTATTTAAAATTTTCTAATATACATATTGTTAGCTATATTGATATATAGTAGACATAATCCATTGACATAAAGGAATTGCGCTGAGCTTACACACCCTTTTATAAATTTGTTTTCTTTGCAATATTTATGTCTCACTAAATGCCATGGATAATTGACTTGAAATTATTGTTTCATTGAACCTAGTCTAATATTCCTTTTTATGCATTATAGAAAAGTGGCAAATAGTACTTCTCAAACATCTAACAAAATTTTAAAACATTGGAATAGACTTCAATACTTATTTCACACTCTGAATTTCATTTTAAACTTAATGACTCAAGAAAAGTATGAATGTGTTAGTAAAAACCTCTGTGTGATTCCCTATGATTGTAAAGATATGGTTAATTTTATTCTTTGTACAAATCCACTGCATTAGAACATGTGCTCTACTTTTAAGAAGTGAATAAAGAGCAAAAAAATAATTTTAGTTTCTTGGTTATGAGAGCTAGAGAAAGAAACATGTAGTCTACCTAATTATTATTCTGCTCAATTCCTGTTTCTTCTGCTAAAGAAAATGTATTTCATGTTATAATTTTTGGATTTATTCAGCTGTGTTTTGTGGTGTCAGGCTTTAGGGCAAAATTTATTGATTCTACTATTACTGATACTGATAAATAAAGCCGGTTCTTCCAAAACTTCCTAAAATATAAGCTAATGTAAACTGAAAAGTTATAACTGAATGTTAATAATATTATACGTGCAGCTAAGCAAAGCACAAATATTTTCATGACTTTATTACCACCATATCTTACAGAGAAAGAAAAAAATCTCAGAACTGAGTATACGTTATATTGAAAAATAATTCCATAGGTATCAACTTGGTAAAGCATTAAAGCATAAACAAATTATCTATAGTAAAACACTTTAATATAATACATTGAAATGGCTATTTATATTGTTAAGCTGGCTACTTTTAAGTATATACTTACATATGCATTCATCATTCTTTGTAATACTATATGAGTTGAGTAAAATGATATGTGAATGCTCTTTTCCAACATCCAGTGTGATCCTCTGTGGCAGCCAGGTCAGGTCAGTGTTCATATTTGTGACCAAATCCCTCTTATAATTACCAGAACTTACATCATGATGTCATGTGAGGCCTTGTTACTAGTGATGAGAGAACCTAAAGGTTCAGTGAACAGTGCTCTAAACTTCCTGACTACAGATGAGCAAGCTTTTCTCGAACATCTTTGCCAATTTCAAATTGCGAGAACATTGCTGTTTTGGTTCAGTGATCAGAAACCCAAACACTTTCCCAAAAAGTCGGCAAATCCGGCTAAGTTTGGGAAAAAGTTTGAAATTTAAAATGGCCCTACTTACGGTTCCGGCGCCTCCATGGAAGGTTGCAGCTGTGGCAGCTCCGGAACCTGCCGAGACAATCCAGCCTAATCCCCGAGCCCCGGGACTCTAAAATACTCATAAAGCACAGCGGTACCTTAAGGATGACGGCCACCATGGTCCGTTTTGTCATCAGCGCCGGGGAGGGCGAGATGAGTGGAGAAGCACTCATGGTGGAGGATAATGGCGCAAACGTGGCCTTGGCAGCTGCAGAGAGACCCCCCCTCCAGGAGACAGAGAACATGGAGGTAGTGTTGGAATGGAGCCATCAGAGAGGAGACGAGAAGGCTACCACACAAGGGAAACATGCCGATCAGGTACTGAGACAGAAGGGGAAAGTGACAACGGGGGAAATGGGAGGAGAAGCGCCTGGGGTCACACAGCATTAGGACTATAAAATTCTCGCAAAAGAGATGGCTATTCATCTAGCTACAGACTTTAGGGCAGCAGTGGTTGAATTAGTAGCTGCTTCTACACAAGAGATCCATGGTAAACTGAGTCAACATGATCAGCAGCTGCAAGAAGCTGAAGGCAGGGTTGCAGCGATGGAAGACAGGGTAGAGGAGCTGGAGCACCAACTACAGGCTCTGCAGAAAAGTTCCACTTATGCGCTGAATAAATTGGATGATATTGAAAATAGAGCGTGCAGAAACAACTTAAAAATAGTAGGCCTTCCTGAGACCATCTCCCCAATTCAGCTGATAGAGGTCTTTGAGGTCGATCTCCCAAAATCGCTGGGATTGTCACACAGATGCAAGACTGAACGCATGCATAGGATTGTCCCCCCAGAGACCCCACACGTGTTGCTGAAGAAAACCGTTCTGTGCGGGACAAGACACATAACAAGCCACGACATGCTATAGCAAAATACCTCAATCATAGAGATAAGGAAGAGGTTCTTCGTGCATACAAGGCCAGACGACACCCTCTGGTGATCATGGGTCGTAAAGTTTAGATTTTTGCCGACTACTCCATAGAAGTCACTAACCGGAGGAGAGCCTTCAGTGAGGTATGTTCTACCTTACACAGACGGAACATTTGTTTCCAGCTGGCTTACCCTGCCACTTTAAGATTTCAATAGTAATTTATAGGCGGACTAGGGCACCACTCCAAACAGGCCAGCGGGTTGTTGTTGTCAGTGGGCATAGGGCACAGTGCCACGGGGTGCCAATCACAAAGACGAAGTCCGTAATAATACCAAGGAAGGAAAAGAAGACGGCACTCACCGAGGTATAGATGAAACAGCGGTGTCCTTTTATTGCAGGGACATAGCACAGATGCAGGGAGGGGGTGCCGAGGGTGACAACGGACCGTTTCGGGCTCTCGTCCTTCGACTGGTCACATAACTGGTCTTTGAGGTCGATCTCCCGAAATCGCTGGGATTGTCACACAGATGCAAGACTGAACGCACGCATAGGATTGGTCCCCCCAGAGACCCCACACGTGTTGCTGAAGAAAACCGCTCTGTGCGGGACAAGACACATAACAAGCCACGACATGCTATAGCAAAATACCTCAATCATAGAGTTAAGGAAGAAGTTCTTCGTGCATACAAGGCCAGACGACACCCTCTGGTGATCATGGGTCGTAAAGTTTAGATTTTTGCCGACTACTCCATAGAAGTCACTAACCGGAGGAGAGCCTTCAGTGAGGCATGCTCTACCTTACACAGACGGAACATTCGTTTCCAGCTGGCTTACCCTGCCACTTTAAGATTTCGCTCGCGAGATGGCTCTATGGTATCTTTTACCGAACCTGAGGAGGCGCTGGCTTGTTTAATAGAAGAATAGCCATTGTTGTACTTTAAGCCCTCGTCAGCGATTTCGAGACATATGCCGTTGGAGCGGAGAAGAAAGGAGGATGAAAGGGGAAATTCCTGGATAATGACATACGGAAATATTTGATGGATCTACGGGGGGAGGATACATCAATCTCTCTTCTATACGGTAGACTACAACCCATTTTGAGATTGATGGGGCCACGAAGACCCTTCTCAAAATGGAAAAAAACATTTTGATGACCCAGATTTTTCCCAGAAACTATTAGTAGGCTGGCATATTGTAAGGGAATACATTTCTAATGAAAGGTGGAGAGATTCGCAATTCAGGGTAATGCATGGGGCCATACAAGGATTCAACATTCCACCCACACCTGCCAACCAGTCGAGATTGACACAGTGCCCGAAATGCGGTACTTCCATGACGAACTTAGAACACGGTCTGTGGTCCTGCCTTGCGTCTCAGAGATTCTGGGAGGGAGTTGGGAGACTGGCTTTGGGCTTCTTTGTTAATGAGGGCAGACTTAACCCCATGCTTTGGCTATTCCACATAGAGACACGGTTGACTCACGACCTCCTCATATCCTATTTCATCATATAGCTGTGGTGGCTAAACAGCTGCTTCTACAGCATTGGCTCGGAAACACCATTCCGGGGCTGGGGGAGCTTCGCACAATCTTAAGGAGGACTCTGTCCCTAGAGTCAGTGGAAACACTGAGAAGCCCGAGCAGCCTTTCAAAAAAATTCTTCCTTAAATTGAGACTTTTCATAGAGAGTTCTCAGAAGCAGAAAACTATATGGGAAAACTAGGGGTTGTTAAAGTAGGGTACCACATATGTTTAAACTGTTTTCAGTTGGACACTACTCTGTCATCAGTCCCGTTATTTACTGGCATTGATATACGTTTATAGTAGTCAATTAAGGTTAACGGGAAATAGGTTGTTAGACCTGAAGACATTGTGTCACTGTTTTATTCCTCTGTTTCATCTGGACACCCTTCTTCAGTTAAAAATGTTACTGTACAGTTTGATGTGATATATGTATGAAATATCAATAAAAAGATGGTTCAAAAAAAAAAAATGGCCCTAAAACTTTGCCTTTTTATTTAGGGCCAAAACACTCACCAGAAGTCCTCTGGCTAGGGATAACTGGCTCGTGTCCCCAACCATCAGGTCTACTGGCTTGTGTTGAGCTGTAGAATTTATGGATATTTTTAGAATTTGTTAAGGACTCTGGAGTTTGAAAGGTGTTTTAATACCTGCAGGGTCTGAATTATGGAAATAATGCCAGATGAAGCAGCAGCTTGGAAGTCCAGGAAGCTTACAATGTCTTTAAAACATCAGTTTTCATATTTTTTTGACTATTATTAATATTTATGAATATTTTTTATTAGAGAGAAAACCTTAATTATTGCAGAGGGTCACCAGCATGCAAGGCCATGTGTTCTACACTTATATGAAAGCAATATAGAAATAAAAAGCATATGGCCATTATATGCTTCACATCCATGATCTTATAGATCTATTCACACTGATGAAACTCCAGACTATGGCTATGGCTACTAAAAAATGTGCAATCACTATTTAATGTAATAATCATAATACTACTAATAATAATATGTATTCATTTATATAGCACTATTGATTCCATAGCACTTTACAGACAGTTGCAACATTGTCCCCATTGGGGCTCATATTTCATGTATAATGCATATTACAGTTTTCCTTCTGGCATTCCTGCAATACCCAGTGCCCAGTAGCCTTTTTCAGCATTCCAGATGAATTTGTAGTGAATGGGTGACCTGAATAAACTTATTTATTTTCATCATTATTTTTCATAGTGACATGTAACCCTTCAATAATGACTGCAACTAAGTATCCGCAACCCAGTTTATATACACTGTGGCCTGACACACAGGTATTAATTAGCAGCTAGGTATTAGGCAACAATAGTGTGCAAACATTCAACTCCAGTACTGTTTGCACGGGTCTGAATCATGAAACTCAATGGAATGGGTCCCTTAGGGAAAGCAAACAAACACACCCAAACCTGAGGAGCCGTGTCAGCATCTTCTGCCATCTTGCCTCTGTCTGCATTCCCAGTGGCACGCACGCAGGTACACTGTCTGGATTCCACACTGTAGTTGTTTATTCTTGGATACTCTACAAAGCATGGCTGACCTCGACTGAGAGGATATAATCTACCTAACCACCCCAAGAAGGTGAGCTGGCAGAACCAGACCCAGAGAGGCATCATGGAGAGGAGATGTAGAGTGAGACCTATGTCAGCTGGAGCTCCACCGCGCTTCCCAATTTGGGCCTCAACTGTAATCCTGGGTTCTGATGCAAGCGGCAGATATGAGGAGTGAGTCCCAGCAGTCAAGTCACTCTTACACTATGGCATCCGAGACCGGGAACGGGAGCACAACATGACGGACTGCAGAGGATATGGCAGTATGTCTGGCTAGATTCCAGCTGCAACCGGTGTCACAGTCAGTGCTACTGGATCAAATTCCCCAAGACCAACTTGACCAAGCCCTTTATGGGAAGCCCAAGGAAGAGGAGCACCTAGAAAGCAATGTTTCCCAGCTGTGTGAAACAACCTCACCACCTCCGTAGGCATTCAACAAGAGCAATGCCATGTAGGGACCCCTATCCCCTCCAAGCATCTATACAAGAAGGCATCAACCACCCCATTCTCATATGTTATTTGTTGAGGAGGTTAAACATGCAGATGCCATCGCCCGGGACTGGCTGCATGGGACTAAGACTAATGACTTCCTTGGCTAATGCACGTAAGGCAAGATGGTGGTATTCAAACAGGATAAGTGGTATGGGTTTGCAGTGGAACATGACTCTAAACATCGGTGCTACTTCGTCACGCTGCAGGGCGGCGCAATTGATCTTCCCCAAAGACTACGTACCATTTTTGTTGGGGATGAGGTCACATTCATGAAGGTGCGGGGCATGAAGGGGTGGTTTGCAGTTGTCATATGTTGGGTTGCACCGCAGCCCAATTTGAGAAGTATCAGGAGGAGGCCAGCCTGGAGAGAAGTTGGCATCAGGAGCAGCCAAATTGTGTCTTGGTTGGCCAACTAAATGCACTCAAACTCACAGGGCATTTTGTTGTTCCCAAAGATGGTCCGGGTCCTGTCTGTCCTAGAGGGGGTAGTCGTCCCCAAGTTGCTCCATCATCCTTTCCAGTGGTGGCAATGATGGAGTGTGCTGGGGGCAGGTGGTAGTGGAGAATGCACCTAGAGGAGTTGCCCCTGCGACACCCTAAGACTGTCTGACAGCACAGTACGAGGAGAAACTGTGACAATCATGCATAGCATGGCTGAAAATGGCAAGAGGCAATCTCACTGTATCTTACTAAAGGCATGTTGGTGGGTGTGTGAGACAGTGATCTGTCCGTTACTTGGTATTTTGGCCACAGAATGACTTTTGGGACTTTTTATTTCCAGTGTTTTGTTGTCCTTTACCAAGGCATGTGTTTTTGTTAAAGTTCTTGAAACATTTTGCGCCATTTGCATATCCCCCTACTGGGCATTCATGCAGCCTTTGGGGTCCAACTGAAAGAGCTTAATGGACTCTGCCCTTCATTACCCCTCCATCACTTTAACAGTCTGTGTGCTTCTGCTAATCCCTGTGGGACTTTCATTATATGTATATATTATGTGTATTGTTAAGTTTTTTTGTTTGACACTTATAGTCTATTTGTGTATATAGTTAAGCTTTTTGAGTTCACTTCTTGTGTGTTGGACTGTTTCTGCAAACATGGGCTTTGATACTGCCCTACGGAAACAGGTGAACAAGCCACAGGTCTGTGGCCTGAAGGTGGGAGGTATGGAACTGCAATACACTATACCCACTCCAGTAGAACTGGGCTGGCCAAGTGCAATTTTCAAGGGTCACAAACAGTGCATGTTTTCAGGATTTCCCTAGCATTGCACAAGGTGCTAGAATCATCCATGACCTCTGCAGGTGATGAAATTGCCACCTGTCTGATGCTAAGGAAATCCTGAAAATTGCACTGTTTGCAGACCTTGAGGACTGTTGCTGGCCACCTCTGCCCTAGAAGTTTCTGTGGGGGTAATCAAGGGGCGAGAGGAATGGTCAAGCCTTTTCATCACAATTGCGGCTCATCCTAGAACCTCTTAGGCCTTGTGCCCACGGTGCATTGTTTAATGCTTTTTATACAGATTTTGAGAATCTGCATCAAAATCCGCATGTCTATCCTGAGGTTAGCAAAGTCTTTGACAGTTCAGAAGTGCTGTACCCACGTTGCTTGTTTCTCGTTGCAGATGTGGTTCTGATTTGTTTTTTTCTGTCCCAAAATCTGCACCAAATCTGCAAGGAAAAATAAAAGAGCATTGGCACAACACTTCTGAATTCTCATAGAATTTGCTGGCTTCAGGATAGATAGGCAGATTTTGATGCAGAATCTCAAAATCTGCTTAAAATAAAGCATCAAACAATGCACTGTGGGCTCTGGGCCTTACAAGCATATGGGGGGTTATGTTCATAGAAAGCATTCCCGATATGCTGTGAGATCAGACATGCAGGCACCGGTGACAGTGTGTCAAGTGGTGGTACCACACATATTACTGCAGTTCAGACTCAAGGGTTCAAACAGGGGCTATCCTGCAAGTTTGAACTGTGCTGCACTCCCTGACATCACCACTCCATCGCGCACTCTCACAATACTGGCAAGATATACCAGCTACATCTTGTGCAATATCACAGGGCTCGCGAGACAGCATGTGTTATGAGTGCTGATGCCACAGAGGTGTCACACAGTGGGATTCCCTGCTTTGTGATACATACTTGTCACACTGCAGGGAGTCGTGCAGTGCCTGCTGTCCCATTATATGGGGGATGCAGTCACTGGTCTTGACCCCCATATGATGGGACTATTTCAGCATTTATTTGAGTTTTATTTTGTTTCAAATTATTTTTTACATTCTTCTTTGGGGTGTTGGGTGGAATGGAAGACTTTAAAAAATTAATTTTAATTTAAAAAGAAATTGCTGAAAAAGGAATATCTTGGTGTTAATTTTCAAATAAAATATTTATTGGTGTGGTTATTTGTGTCCTTACGTACTTGGTTAGTAAAATATAAACACGTGGTCAAAATTGTTAGTACCCCTTTAATGAAAGTAAAACTCACAATGGTCACAGAAGAATCTGAAAGAAGTAATAATAATAAAAAATCTGGGAAAATGAACAAATGAAAGACAGACATTGCTTTTCAACCCTGCTTCCACAGAATAAAAAAATAAAAATTAACTCATGAAATAGCCCTGGACAGAAATGATGGTACACCTGAAAATAATGTGACAAAAGGGACATGTTAAATCAAGGTGTGTCCACTAATTAGCATCACAAGTGTCTACAATCTTATCAGTCAGTGGGCCTGTATATAGGGCTACAGATACTCACTGTGCTGTTTAGTGACATGATGTTTACCACACTCAACATGGACCAGAGGAAGCGAAGGAAAGAGTTGTCTCAGGAGATTAGAAAGAAAATTATAGACAAGCATGTTAAAGGTAAAGGTTATAAGACCATCTCCAAGCAGCATGATGTTCATATGACTACAGTTGTACATATTATTCAGAAATTTAAGATCATGGGACTGAAGCCAACCTTCCTTGACATGGCCACAGGAGGAAAATTGATGACAAATCAAAGAGATGGATAATACGAATGGTAACAAAAGAGCCCAGAAAAACCTCTAAAGAGATTGAAGGTGAACTTCAAGCTCAAGGAACATAAAGGTCAGATCGCATCATCCATTGTTGTTTAAGCCAAAGTGAAGTTCATGGGAGACAACCAAGGAGGACACCATTGTTGAAAAATAATCATAACGTACCCAGACTGGAATTTGCCAAAATACATGTTGACAACCCAAAAAGCATCTGGGAGAATGTCCTTAGGACAGGTGAGACAAAAATTGAACTTTTTAGCAAGGCACATCAGCTCTATGTTCACAGATGGAAAAATGAAGCATATCAAGCTAAGAACACTGAAAGATGATGGGAGTATAGGTGTATCACGGTCCGCGCTGCTCCAGGGCTTAAAAAACTCACCAAAGAGTCAGTCAGATTTCCATCCTTTATTCTTTCTCCTCCTACGCGTTTCAGCACCTAGCCTGGCACCTTCATCAGGGTGCCAGGCTAGGTGCTGAAACGCGTAGGAGGAGAAAGAATAAAGGATAGAAATCTGACTGACTCTTTGGTGAGTTTTTTAAGCCTGGAGCAGCGCGACCGTGATACACCTATACTCCCATCATCTTTCTGGATTATAACCACTGTTCAGTGGTCGCTGGAGGTCCTGCAGCAGCTTGGAATAATATTTCCTAAATGCCTTCAAACCAGTTGTGGGGATCACAACTGCATCAGGTGAGTGGCTTCTCAGCACCACCCCATTACGATTAGTGTCACTAGTGATAGGGCACTATTGCGCCTCTTGTCCCCCACCCTTTTATATTTTAAAGCTAAGAACACTGTCCCTACAGTGAAACATGGAGGAGGCTCTGTCATGTTCTGGGGCAGCTTTGCTGCATCTGGCACAGGGTGTCTTGAATCTGTGCAGGGTAAATAAAATCTTAAGACTATCAAGGGATTCTAGAGAGAAATGTGCTGCCCAGTGTCAGAAAGCTTGATCTCAGTCACAGGTCTTGCAACAGGATAATGACCCAAAACACACAGCTAAAACACCTAAGAATGGCTATGAGAAAAATTGGACTATTTTGAAGTGGCCTTCTATGAGCCCTGACCTAATTCCTATTGCGCATCTTTGGAAAGAGCTGAAACATGCAGTCTGGAAAAGGCAACCTTCAAACATGCGAAAACTTGAGCAGTTTGCTCTTGAGGAGTGGGCCAAAAATACCTGTTGAGAGGTTTAAAAGTCATATTGACAGTTACAAGAATCGTTTGATTGCAGTAATTGCTTCAAAAGGTTGTGCAACAAAATATTAAGTTAAGGGTAACATCATTTCTGTCCATGCCTATTTCATGATTTTATTTTTTTTTTAATTCTGTGGAAGCAGGATTTAAATTCAATGTCTGAATGTTCATCTTCATAGAATTTTTATTTATTATTACTTTTGTCAGATTCAAGTTATTTATTTGACCATTGTGGGTTTTTCTGTCATTGAATGAGGGGTACCAACAGTTTTTAACCACATGCGTAATCCAGCAAGCTAATGTCTGTCAGTGGGGCTCCAAAATAAAATGGTATAAGCTGTTTTGGCAGCTTTTGTGCCCCTTTGAAGGTGTTTTCTAGGCCCTTTATTTTTACCTCCCATTGATTTCAACACAGAAAGTAATGTGATATTCAAACAAATAATTAAGTTAAAATACAAATATATGTTGCATAACATTGTTGAATGATGTTGTGGTGCTATTAGAGTCATATTTAATATTTTGTGTGACTTCCATGAGCTTGAAGGACTACATCTATGAGGTTCAACAATGATTCATGCAATTTATTAATGAAGTCATGAGGAATAGCAAGGAATACAGTCTTACATGCCTCCCAGAGTTCATCTAGATTCTTTGGTGTTGTCTTCCAAGCTTCCTCTTTCATCCTACCCCAAACATGCTTAATGATGTGCATGTCTGGTGACTGAGCTGGCCAGTACTTGAGCATCTTGATCTTTTTTGCCTGAAGAAACTTTTTTGTAGAGATGGATGTATGAGATGGAGCACCATCCTGCTGCAGAATTTGACCCCTTTTATTATTTGGAATGTAAGAGGTAGCTAATACTTCTTGATATTTTAGGCTATTGATATTGCATTCCACCTTGCAAATGTTTCGCACACCCCCATACTGAATGTAACCTCAGACCATGATCTTTCCACCACCAAATTTGGATCCATACGGGCTCCAATAGGTCTCCTGCAGTATTTGCGGTGGCTGTGGTGTAATTCTACGAAGATTCAACAGAGAAATCTACCTTCTGCCACTTTTCCAGCATCCATCTGTTTAGTAGGCTTTGGGACTTTGCAAATGCCACACAGTTTTTTATTTGTCTTTTGTTTAGTGCTGGCTTCTGGGCGCTGATTTGACCATGGAGGAAATTTCAAGACAGAATGCTACAAACTGTTCTAGTTGACACAGGTACTTGAGATGTCCAGGTCTGTTGGAGCTTTGCTGCATTGGAAGAGGGGCTTGCTTTGGATTTTCTAACCAACAAACGTTCCTCCTGAGCAGTTGTCTTGCGGGGTTTGCCAGACCTGGGCTTGTCAAACACATCTCCAGTCTCTTCAAATCTTTTTTTAATTCTTTGTACTTGATGCTAAGACACATTAAAGATGCCAACCACCTCTGCAGTGGATCTGGCCTTCAGTCTCTTGATAATCAAGGCTTTGGCTGCAGGGTGGATTTTTGGCATGTTGTCAGAGCTCAAGTTGCAGTTCAAGTGAAGGCCTGGGGTGCTGGGTTTCTTTTTATACACACCCACTAATTAACCGATCATTTACGGAGCACAGGTGAGGATGTAAACTAGGACTGGCTGCATTATATGACCAGGCAACAAAACGTTTGTCTTGCATTGATGACATTTTATTTTCATAACCTAAACCACATTTGGGAGGGTTACAGCTTTCAAAAGAGTACTTTATAAAACCAATGGATGAATTTAACGTCAGGGTACAAGCTTTTATTTACATAACATGGATATGCAGCATAACTTTTGTCAGGGATTGTAACTTACTTGTCTTCCTCCTCCTCTACTGAGCTAATTCCAAGTTGGATCTAGAACCTCAACATCATCATCCTCTCTGTTGTCTGACTCCTTGCCATGAGAGTCATCCTCCTCATCTTGCTGCACTGAATGCACAGTACAGTGCGCATGTTCCTTGATATCTGAGTCTCATTATCATCATCACCTCCTCCCCAGAGATTGACAATACCAAGCCTTTTACAACCTTTTCCCCCCTCCCCCTTTCCACCACAACCTCGGGATTTCCCAATCATATTTTATGCACACAGATTTGGAAAGCACTTCTTTGAGGCTAAACTCAGTCTTTTTAAGGGAAGCTGAAGGAGTTCCGAATCATAGGTTACAGGCCAAACACAGCCTTTTTAGGGGAAACTGAGTGATTTGAGATTCACAGGTTACAGGCCAAATAGAGATATTTTAGGGGAAACTGAAGGAGTTGAGATTCACAGGTTACAGGCAAAAAGATTTTAGGGGAAAATGAAGGATTACAGAATCACAGGTTACATGCCAAACAGAGCCTTTTTAGGGAACACTCAAGGTTTTGAGACTCACAGTTTACAGTCAAATATAGCCTTTTTAGGGGAAACTGAAAGATATGCAGAATCACACTTAACAGGTTAAACAAAGCCTTTTTAGGGGAAACTGAAGGATTTGAGATTCACAGGTTACAGGCAAAAAAAAAAGTCTTTTTAATGGTAACTGAAGAATTATAGAATCCCAGGTTACAGGCCAAATAGAGCCTTTTTAGGGGAAACTGAAGGATTTGGCAATCCCTTCCTTTATGCAAAACATGCGGTTTTAGCAACGCACAAAGGTTTAGGAATTACACTTGTTCTCAGCACAAAATGCCTATGTCCAGATGGAAAAAAAAATGTTTATACCATGTTAGACAGTAGATAGAAAGATATTAGAATCTGAGATTCCTCAGTGGTTGATTGCTTTTAATGGCTAACTGAAAAGATGGTAAGCAAAGCAAGCTTTTGGGACTCTGTGGCCCTTTCATTAGGCTGATAATGACACAAATTCTGAAGACACACACATATATCCATAAGCAGGGTGATATCACATGTTCCAACATACCCCATTTAAAGGACAATGAACTTTCGACACTTCTTAAGTGAACTGTCTCGCATGGATTTATAGCTTCCTGCTCTCACTGTGGAATTTTCAGGACTCCACTGTCCACTAATCATAGAACGATGATACAATCGGTTCCTCTTATCTTGGAATTTTGATTTTACTTCCCCAGCTCCACTCCCCCTCCAAAGCCTGACTCTGCTTTACATCACCTGTCATATTTACTGCATCATCTCACCCTGCTTATGTATATATGTGTGTGTGTTCAGAATTTGTGTCATTATAGCCTGATGAAGGGGCCATAGTGTCTCAAAAGCTTGCTTTGCTAACCATCTTTTCAGTTAGCCATTAAAAGGCATCAACCACTGAGGACTCTCAGATTTTTAATATTTTTCTATGTCCAGATGGACACTTTCGCACTCATATTCTAGCTAAAAAGTGATGTAGTAGCTAAATATATAATTGTGTAACATGGATGGAGCAGCACAGAGCAGAGTCAAGCAGCAGCAGCACTGTCTCTGTCCAGTAACACTCTGAGAATGGCCTTCTTATATCCCTAGGGACATGTGACTTTGGCAGCCAATGAAAGAAGCAAGTCAGTGACACGAGCCCTTGTGTCTTCAACTTGTGGAAGTTTTAACCTCCCTGATTGGCAGCAGACCAGGAACATTGACACAAAAACTGTCGGAGAAAAAAATGGATTCTGACACTACTCTGACCTCTTCACACCCCTCCCCTTATCAAAAATGTTCCACCCACTATCATACACTGTCAGAATAACAAGAAAAAACTGCACAGCACTCAAAGACAAATATATATTATATATTATATATAATATGAAAAAGATCCTTGCAGCACACAGCTACTACCAATGATGTACATAAGCTACTAGCTATATATATTTGAGGAAAAAGTTTAAAAACTTACGTTTTTTTCAAAAAACTCAAAAATCTCCAATTTTTTATTTAATTCTGAAGTTCTTGGTACATACATTGGCCAATGTCTGTTTGCTCATCAACTGCGACAAAGTGACTTCAGGGTCTGATGAATCCTACTCTGATATCCCTATCCTCCTTGTCACACCCCCACTTTTCAGTGGGCAGACACCATCTAGACCCTCCATCACCTGTAGGTAATGAGGGTGCAGATTGCAGCATGGAACCTGCAACTCCATATGATAAATAACAAGAAAAAACTGCACAGCACTCAAAGACAAATGTGAACTGGTGCTAGCAAAGCTGCAGGGTTATATAATATGAAAAAGATCCTTGCAGCTCACAGCTACTACCAATGATGTACATAAGCTACTAGCTATATATATTTGAGGAAAAAGTTTAAAAACTTACGTTCCGGCTGGTTCCAGAAATACGGCGAAGCCCACGTGAAATTTTTTCTGACAAATCCATAAAACATTGTAAATAAAAGGGACTGCATCTTTATTAACCTCTGGACCATGGGCGAGGGGTTAATAAAGATGCAGTCCCTTTTTTAGGATTGTTTTATTGATTTTTCAGAAAAAAAATTACATGGTCTTTCTAGAACCAGCCGGATCCAGCAGGCAGCGATGGGCTGCCCCCAACCCCCAGGTGCCTATTTGTACCTGGCCAGACACAAGAATATAGGGGAGCCCTTTTTTTTTAAATATTTCATGAATTTCATGAAATAAAAAAAAAAAATGCGTGGGGCTCCGCGCAATTTCTATGTCTAGCCAGGTACAGCTAAGCAGCTGGGGGCTGAAATCCGCAGCGCAGGGAGGCCCAAGGTTTCTGGGCACCCCCCGCTGCAAATTGCAGCCCGCAGCCTCCCCAGAAGATGGCGCGTTCATTGAAGCGCCATTTTCTGGCGCTGAACCCCACTCTTCCAGCGGCCCTGGTGGCGGTGGCATGCTGGGTAATAAAGAGGTTAGGGCCAGCTTTGTATTATCAGCTGGCCCTAAGCCCGAAATTTATGGCGGTCACGCCAATATTAGACATGACCGCCATGAATTTCTATTAAATTGTTTTAAAAAAAACACAACACAGAGAAAATTTTTTATTAGAAATAAAAAAAAAAGCCATTAGGGACTCCATCTTTAATTAAAAAAATCCTCTTCCGTCCGACGTAGTCCAAAACGCGATGTCCTCTCTGCTACATCCCCTGTGCATAGATATAGATGTCTATGCACAGGGAATGAGCAGACTGAGAACAATCTCAGCTCTGCTACATCAGGCAGCAGGCGGGCTCTAGGACCCTGGAGCTGCGGCAGCCTGCACACAGAGCAGACAGCCGGACTCTTATCTGTGCGAGTTTCCCAGCGATTACTTGCACAGTAAACGAGTCCAATGCAAATCAATGACAAAACTAGGATTGCTTCAGGCTGAAGCTTCCGAGACACATCTGTGATTTGTAAATCGCACACTACTCGCTATTACTCGCTTCCCCATTCATTAACATTGGACTCGCTAGACTCGCAACGAGTAGCGAGTCCTGGGCTCGGACTCGCTAGAGTCAAGCGATTCCAAGTAATTTAGGATTCGCCCATCACTAGGCCTGACCTCCTCTGTGCCTCTGTTTCTCACCCGTGTCGTAGTGTCGAGAACCTTTGTGTGGGCTACCGCTATGACTTCCCCTTGCGGTCCCTGGCTCCCCTGTTGGTTGCGTTTCAGGTGTCCAGGAGACTGAAGTCTCCTCAGTGAACCGATGTTTTCTGCTGGGCTTGATGCTCTCCTGCAGACTCGGACTCCAGTGTCCGGGTTGCTTCCTGGGGTGAGCCGGTATGGCTCGTCTGCCCCCAGTCTGCTCCTTTACTCTATCTTTCTCACGCCTTGCCATCAACCTCACTCTCAGGCCTTCACACTGACTAGGCTACTGGCTCGGGCCTAGCGGATCCAGGTTTGACAGACACTCCCTGGGCTTTCAAACCTGCATCATAGCTCATGTAACCAAGCCTTAACCAAGTCATGGAACCACAAGTCCAAGGAGTGACATCAGCAAAGCATGCTCAATGGGGCATGACTGTAGCAGCGAGGCATGTGGAGAGCGGTCCTGGAGAGACTGCCCACCCAACAGCCAGCCATCTAGGAACACCTACACGTCTAGTGTCCCGCCCCAAGGCTTGGGATACTCGGATCCCGGGCGTGGGATACTGGGGATGTCAAAGGCGGTCGTTGCCCGGGACCGTGCCCTGGGGGTCGCTTTAAAAAGGCGGCAATTATTTACAGGGATATTATTGTAGATGTCGTGACGCCACCTACGGAGTCTGGTGATGGCACCAGCGCTGCGACAGACCTCCGGGGATGTTGGATGAGCAGCCTAATGGTATAGCTCCCTGTAGGCGGAGGGGGTCCCTGGGGCAGTGATGTAGGGATGAGGCTCTGCAGGCGGGAGGTAGTACCAGTCTCTGTGCTGAACAGGACCAGGGCTGTAAGAACTGACACACACACTGGGAGTAGTAATTTTCCGTAACTTTACTGATGACAAACCGGCACTGTCCAGGGTACACTCCAGGTGGTCGGGATGCACTTCAGGATTTCCACAGCGAGTTATTTATAAGACCTCCTTGTCCCTTCTCTTACTTGTGGTGAAGCCCTGACCTGTATATAACTTGGCCTGGCCTCCTGCACTTTTCACAGTGTGTGGATTGTGTAGTGGTGTGATTTAAGCTCACTTTATAGCCTAGAACAGAGGTTTCAGTGGTGGATTGAGTTAGAGGGGATACATTAACCCTTGCAGGCGCACCCCACCTCACATTCTGAAGAGTGTGTATGTGACACGGTGAATTTAAAAATCCTATCCATGTCAAAGTATTTGTGGAAAATATTCGGAACTAGTGGATGTGAATTTGTAAATCTAATTGTATCAAAATATTCTGTGGAATTTACCAGAGGAAAACATATTTAAAATTTTCAGCAAATCCACAGTGTCTGGACATATTCTACCAATCACAGTGGCAATGGCTCTAATCAGCTCCATCATTTCAGTACTTTGTAACAATTGTGAAATGGAAAATGATACACAATTATTACCCCTAGTAATATGTAGACACTCATAATGATTGTAAATATGTATATATATGACCTTCATTGGAATCATGAAAGTCACTTTAACTGAGGGATATAGTGATGATGCTCTTAATTAATCAAATAAAACTAAGATGACATCAAGCATTCACTATGATAGGATGGGACAGTGAATCACATTGACCTTGAGCAGGTAATGTTCATGGATTCTTTACAATCAGGAGTTATAGTAACAATGTATGTTATAAATATGCACTGTCAAAGCAACACATTTATACCCAGAATTTATAGAATAATACCCCAAACCATAGTATATCATTGAATGGACAATTTCAAAGTGAGCAATAAATGAAGCACTCAATGTGGAGCAGAAAAGAATCATAACATTGTAATAATAAAAGACTACTTCATAGTTAAACAGGCAGTAGTTTTAACAAACATTTCTTAAATCAATAGAACAAGATAAAATAAGAAACTTTGCAATATATATAATTTAACAAATCCGCTTATTTTCTCTACTAATCTTTCTCCACAAGAAAGTCTTCTAAACTGATAACACCCTCCTTTATACTGCTAAAAGCCCGGCTTGAAAAACTAGAAAACTATCAGCTCACTGAGGTATCAAGGTATGTGTGGCGCCCAGGGCCGGCTCCAGGTTTCTGTGGGCCCCGGGCGAAAAAGTCTCAGTGGGCCCCCTTTAGTACAGTCATGGCCAAAAGTTTTGAGAATGACACCAAAATTATATTTTCACATGATCTGCTGCCCTCTGGTTTTTATTTGTGTTTGTCTGATGTTTATATCACATACAGAAATATAATTGCAATCATATTATGAGTACCAAAAGGTTATATTGACAGTTAGAATGAGTTAATGCAGCAAGTCAATATTTGCAGTGTTGACCCTTCTTCTTCAGGACCTCTGCAATTCTCCCTGGCATGCTCTCAATCAACTTCTGGACCAAATCCTGACTGATAGCAGTCCATTCTTGCATAATCAATGTTTGCATTTTGCCAGAATTTGTTGGTTTTTGTTTATCCACCCGTCTCTTGATGATTGACCACAAGTTCTCAATGGGATTAAGATCTGGGGAGTTTCCAGGCCATGGACCCCAAATCTCTATGTTTTGTTCCCTGAGCCATTTAGTTATCACCTTTGCTTTATGGCAAGGTGCTCCATCATGCTGGAAAAGGCATTGTTGGGCGCCAAACTGCTCTTGGACGGTTGGGAGAAGTTGCTCTTGGAGGACATTCTGGTACCATTCTTTATTCATGGCTGAGTTTTTAGGCAAGACTGTGAGTGAGCCAATTCCCTTGGCTGAGAAGCAACCCCACACATGAATGGTTTCAGGATGCTTTACAGTTGGCATGAGACAAGACTGGTGGTAGCGCTCACCTCTTCTTCTCCGAATAAGCTGTTTTCCAGATGTCCCATACAATCGAAAAGGGGATTCATCAGAGAAAATGACTTTACCCCAGTCCTCAGCAGTCCACTCCCTGTACCTTTTGCAGAATATCAGTCGGTCCCTGATGTTTTTTCTGGAGAGAAGTGGCTTTTTTGCTGCCCTCCTTGAAACCAGGCCTTGCTCAAAGAGTCTCCGCCTCACAGTGTGTGCAGAAGCACTCACACCAGCCTGCTGCCATTACTGAGCAAGCTCGGCACTGCTAGTAGTCCGATCCCGCAGCTGAAACAGTTTTAAGATACGGTCCTGGCGCTTGCTGGTCTTTCTTGGGCACCCTGGAGCCTTTTTGACAACAATGGAAGCTCTCTCCTTGAAGTTCTTGATGATGTGATAGATTGTTGACTGAGATGCAATCTTTCTAGCTGCGGTACTCTTCCCTGTTAGGCCATTTTTGTGCAGTGCAATGATGGCTGCACGTGTTTCTTTAGAGATAACCATGGTTAACTGAAGAGAAACAATGATACGAAGCACCAGCCTCCTTTTAAAGTGTCCAGTGGTGTCATTCTTACTTAATCATGACTGATTGATCGCCATCCCTGTCCTCATCAACACCCATACCTGTGTTAATGGAACAATCACTAAAACGATGTTAGCTGCTCCTTTTAAGGCAGGACTGCAATGTTGAAATGTGTTTTGGGGGTTAAAATTCATTTTCTAGGCAAATATTGACTTATAAAGAGTGATCAGCTTAACAGCAATTACTTGCTGACATTCTGTAGTATATGCAAATTGCCATTAGAAAAACCGAAGCAGTAGACTTTGTTAAAATTAATATTTGTATCATTCTCAAAACTTTTGGCCATGACTGCACATATCGCGGACTATAATATATATATATATATATTTATATATATATATACATATACTAGCTGTGAGCCCGATGCAAATGCATCGGGATTCTAGAACGTGCATTAATTTGCTTATAATAGTTATAGCTGGTCTGAGTACTTTTTGGGGGTGTGTGAGTATTTTTTGGGGGTGTGTGAGGACTTTTTGGGGGGGTGTTGAATACTTTTTGGGGGGGTTGAATACTTTTTGGGGGGGTTGAATACTTTTGGGGGGGTTGAATACTTTTTGGGGGGTGTTCAATACTTTTTGGGGGGTGTTCAATACTTTTTGGGGGGTTGAATACTTTTTGGGGGGGTTGAATACTTTTTTGGGGGGGTTGAATACTTTTTGGGGGGGTGTGAATACTTTTTGGGGGGGTATTAGATTCATTTTTTTATTTAAATTAGTTAATGTAATTAATATATTAATGTTATATATTTTTTTTTTTTTTTTTTATGATTATGTTTTATTTTATTGTTTATTATTTATATTATTTAGTTATTTTTTTTTTATTATTTTTATTATTATTAAATTTAAAAAAACCGCACTTGCCGCACCTGCCGCAAGTCCCCCTATACTTTCTATGGGGATTACCGCAACCGCGCCGCAACCGTTACACTTGCGGCGCGGTTGCGGTAATCCCCATACAAAGTATAGGGGGACTTGCGGCAGGTGCGGCAAGTGCGGTTTTGCACTTGCGACAACTGCGGCCGCGGCCGCAGTGGGAATTACCGCAACCGCGCCGCAAGTGTAACCGCATCTGCCGCGTTCGCCGCATAACCGTTACACTTGCGGCGCGGTTGCGGTAATCCCCATAGAAAGTATAGGGGGACTTGCGGCAGGTGCGGTGGCTGAGGTAGCGACTCGCAATGGCCTCGCGGCCATTGCTCGCGCTACACAGCGACTCGCAATGGATCCCCATAGAAAGTATAGGGGGACTTGCGGCAGGTGCGGCAGCTGAGGTAGCGACTCGCAATGGCCTCGCGGCCATTGCTCGCGCTACCTCAGCGGTAAATCGCTAACTTTGTGGCCGAGCCTCTGGTTCGATTTTCGGGCAGCGACTCGCAATGGCCGCTTCGCGGCCATTGCTCGCACTCAGCCAGCAACTCGCAATGGCCTCGCGACCATTGCGACGGCTCGCATTGGCCGCTACGCGGCCAATGCTTCGCTCGTGGTGACGTCACATAGTGACAAAGCCACGGTCTTTACGGGACCCGACACGGAAGTGCCTACGGCAATTATATAGTAGATAGTGCTGCACACTTACCACAAGCCCAATAGACAATGCATGGGCTTTCCGCAAAAGTGGAGCAAGTGCAGCCGCCAGGCGGAAAAAGCGGCAGATACATGTTTTTTTACCGCAACTGCCGCATTTTTCAAAAAGCACCTATGCGAAGGCAGCCTTACAGGAACAGTGACTGCTGAAACCAGCAAGATCTGTTTCTGACAGTGAGTATATTACATGTTGTTAGGAGCGGGCTAAAATGCGTTTGCGTTCCCTTGCGCTTTTTAAAAGTACCCTTCAAACGCAACATGTTGCATTTTTGTGCATCTGAGGATGCTTGGTATCAGGCCCGGACTGGCCATAGGGCATACCGGGAGTTCTCCCGGTGGGCTGAAGTGGAATTGCACCGTTGCGGCCGCTCTTTACCTTTAAGAGCTTCGCCTGCGGCCCCTTTCTGTCTGTCTGCGGCCGCCGGCCGGGCACAGCTGGGGAGCTGCACAGTAGCCGCAGCCGCGTTTCCGGTGTGGAGCTTCTGGCTGTGTTCCTGCAGCCGGTTCTTGGAGGAGGAGTACTGCTCCTTCACTCCTCAGCGGCTCCAGCCTCCCTGAAGCTTCTGTACACCCTGCTGACCAGGGGCCTGGGGCCATGCAGTACCTGCACTGTCAGCTGGTACCGGGCACGTCCTCTGGCTTCATCTCCTGCGTGGGCTGAGCGACCTCCTTCATCCTGGGCGGTAAGAAGGAGTATTATGCCTCCAGCCTGGAGGTTTCTGCAGTGTGTCTGGACTCTGTCTGGTGGCTGCGTCTCCATCTGACGCACAGGGGATTTATTTGTTTGAACTTTCACTGCCCCCCCCCCCAGATCTGTGACCTGTCAAACAAATGCCATCAATCCCACAGACAGAGCGACGGACCGAGAGCAGAGTCCTGTCCTGGATGGTAATTGTGACTCAGCAGAGCAGCACTGTAAGACCATGTATATCCCTCCCTCTCCATGTGTATGTGTGTGTACTGTAAATGTGTGTATGTATGTACTGTATGATTGTGTACATATGGATGTGTGTCTGTATACATGGATGTGTGTCTGTGTGTGTACATATGGATGTATATGTGTATACATGGATGTGTGTGTACATTTGGATGTGTGTGTGTGTACATGTGTACATGTGTCTGTATGTATACATGTGTCTGTGTGTATACATGTGTCTGTGTGTGTACATGTGGATGTGTGTGTATACATGGATGTGTCTGTGTGTACATATGGATGTGTATCTGTATACATGGATGTGTGTCTGTGTGTGTACATATGGATGTATGTGTGTATACATGGATGTGTGTGTACATGTGTCTGTGTGTGTGCATGTGTCTGTGTGTGTGCATGTGTCTGTGTGTGTGCATGTGTCTGTGTGTGTATACATGGATGTGTGTGTGTACGTGTGTGTGTATACGTGTGTGTGTATACGTGTGTGTGTGTGTGTACGTGTGTTTGTGTACGTGTGTCTGTGTGTACATGTGTCTGTGTGTGTACATGTGTCTGTGTGTGTGCATGTGTCTGTGTGTGTGCATGTGTCTGTGTGTGTGCATATGGATGTATGTGTATACATGGATGTGTGTGTATGTGTGTATGTGTGTGTGTGTAGTGTGTGTGTACGTGTGTCTGTGTGTACGTGTGTGTGTGTACATGTGTCTGTGTGTACGTGTGTCTGTGTGTACGTACTACGTGTGTCTGTGTGTACGTGTGTCTGTGTGTGTACGTGTGTCTGTGTGTGTACGTGTGTCTGTGTGTGTACGTGTGTCTGTGTGTGTGCATGTGTGTCTGTGTGTGCATATGGATGTGTGTGTATACATGGATGTGTGTGTGTACCTGTGTCTGTGTGTACGTGTGTCTGTGTGTACGTGTGTCTGTGTGTACATGTGTCTGTGTGTACATGTTTCAGTGTGCGTACATGTGTCTGTGTGTGTGCATGTGTCTGTGTGTGCATATGGATGTGTGTATACATAGATGTGTGTGTGTACATATGTGTGTGTGTACGTGTGTGTGTGTGTGTACGTGTGTGTGTGTGTGTGTATGTGTGTATGTGTGTCTGTGTGTACGTGTGTCTGTGTGTGTGTGTGTCTGTGTGTGTACGTGTCTATGTGTGTACATGTGTCTGTGTGTGTACATGTGTCTGTGTGTGTGTACATGTGTCTGTGTGTGCATATGGATGTGTGTGTGTATACATGGATGTGTGTGTATACATGGATGTGTGTTTACATATGGATGTGTATATGTATATATAAAAATATATATAATGTATATGTGTGCACAAATGGATGTGTCTGCATATACACATATACTGTCTGTGTACATACGGATGTGTGCGTATATATAATGTGTGTGTACATATGGATGTGCGTGTGTGTCATATGAATGTATGTGCATATATATATATATATATATAAATATATATATATATATTATAGGCCCAGTTCACATCTGCGTTTTGGCTGTGTTTGGCTTCATTTAATGCAAAACGCGTGTGTTTTTGCAAATGCAGCCCAAAGCGTTGCAGCCCACGCTTTTGGCTGCACTTGCAAAAGCACATGTGTTTTGCGTTTTGCATTGCTTTTGCATTAAACCCTGTGGGTGCGTTTTGGAATGTGTTTTTAGGGGTAAAAACACATACAAACGCAAATGAAGCCAAACACAGCCAAAACGCAGATATGAAAAGGCCCATACTGTATGTGTGTACATCTGGATGTGTGTGGTGGACACTGCACAGTACCACTTCTCTTGTCCTGTATACTGGGTGTAATCCTCAGTATCTGTATTATTCTGTATATATACACTGCACAGTATCACTTCTCCTGTCCTGTATACTGGGTGTAATCCTCAGTGTCTGTATTATTCTGTATATATACACTGCACAGTACCACTTCTCCTGTCCTGTATACGGGGTGTAATCCTCAGTATCTGTATTATTCTGTATATATACACTGCACAGTACCACTTCTCTTGTCCTGTATACTGGGTGTAATCCTCAGTATCTGTATTATTCTGTATATACACACACTGCACAGTACCACTTCTCCTGTCCTGTATACTGGGTGTAATCCTCACTATCTGTATTATTCTGTATATATACACTGCACAGTGCCACTTCTCCTGTCCTGTATACTGGGTGTAATCCTCAGTAGCTGTATAATTCTGTATATACACACTGCACAGTACCACTTCTCCTGTCCTGTATACTGGGTGTAATCCTCAGTATCTGTATTATTCTGTATATATACACTGCAGAGCACCACTTCTCCTGTCCTGTATACTGGGTGTAATCCTCAGTATCTGTATAATTCTGTATATACACACTGCACAGTACCACTTCTCCTGTCCTGTATACTGGGTGTAATCCTCAGTATCTGTATTATTCTGTATATATACACTGCACAGTACCTCTTCTCCTGTCCTGTATACTGGGTGTAATCCTCAGTATCTGTATTATTCTGTATATATACTCTGCACAGTACCACTTCTCCTGTCCTGTTGTCAGAGAGGCAGTATTGGACTTTGTGATTTTCAGCATTTAAATGGTGTTTAAATTAATTATCTCCAATATGGAAGTCATCACTTCTCTTCTGTACAGGACTTTCCTTTCGCTCTGGATCTGACCGCTGGGACCCCACAATCCCGAGAAACGTGGCTTTGTAGATCACCATGTAAATGGGGCTGCGGTTGATTTCCCTTTGCTGCACCATTCACATGTGGCTCTTCAGAAAACTCCTTTAAGGGTACTTTCACATCAGTGTTTTTTTTAAATCGCGGCAGTTGCGGTGAAAAAATCGCAACTGCTGCGATTAACGCATAACGGCTGCACTTGCGGCACAGTTGCGGCAAGCCCCATGCAATGTCTATGGGGCTTGCGGTAAGTGTGTAGCAGATGCGGCAAGTGCGGTTTCGGCTGACCGCGTTTTTTTTCGCGGCCGCACCTGCCGCAAGTGCCAAAACCGCACCTGCCGCAAGCCCGCATATACATTGTATGGGGATTGCAGCAAGTGTGCCGCAAGTGCAGCCATTATGCTTTAATCGCGGCAGTTGCGTTTTTTTCATGGCAACTGCCGCGATTTAAAAAAAACGCTGATGTGAAAGTACCCTAAGAAAGTGATGAGGCCACGACAATGTAAAAGCTAAATTCACTGATCGCGGCTGATGGGTGATATAGTATGTGGGCTGCTGGGACTTGGTTTCCAGGGCTGCTTTTTGGTCCCAGTCCTGCCCTGCTTGGTATATACGCTCAATGGAGCCGCACTGCCATATGGGTGGCACCGCAGCCAAGCGGAGTGTCTGGCCATCCGGATCTCTCTTTCTCCTCACTTTTCTTCTCGCTGCTCCGGTCTCCTCCGGTTGCTCTGCACATATCAGCACAGTGATGACAACATCGTGCCCCTCCATGCTGAGCTGCAGAATGCAGACAGCAACAGAAGAGACTCTGGAGAAGAATGCTGCTGGCAAATGCAGCTGGGACTATAGGAGCGGGACCGGAATCCGTGGGGGGCTACCACTGGTACACATACCTCGTATGCACGCGGCTCTGCTCCATATACCTCGTACGCACACGGCTCTGCTCCGTAAACCTCATACAGATACAGATTCGCTCCGTACACATGCAGTTCCGCTCTGGACACCTTGTAAGCATCCGGTTCCGCTCCGTACACCTCGTACACACACTGCTCCACTCCATACACCTCGTACACACAGGGCTCAGCTCTATTCCATACACCTAGTACACACTCGCCTCTGCTACATTCACACTGTAAATCCCTCCTGACCCCACACATAAACTTCACCTAATTGAGCATCATGATGGCCAGCACAGCAGAGTCCTGCATACACCGAGGAGCTGATCATGTGACCCCGACTCCTCCCTTCCATTCACATCATCACAGGTCCTGTCAGCACAGTGTGTGGCTCTGTTGGCTCCCATGGAGAGAAACCTCCGGAGCTGCAGGAGGCTGCAAATGACCCCCCAGCTGCCCCCTGGATATGGCCCTGGCTGTGGGGGCAGTGCTCAGGGGCCCCTGAGGCTAGGGTCACATTTGCGTTGTGACCCTAGCCTGACGCAGGTATTTTCGGCTGCAGCGCATAGCGTTTAATGCTATGTGCTGGAGCCCTTAGAAACCCGCTGTTTACCTTGCCAACCACTGGTTGGCAATGTAAACAGCGGGTTGCTAGGGGCTCCGTTGCTGGCAGCGCATAGCACTAAACGCTCTGCGCTGCAGCGGACAATACTCAGGCTAGGGTCACAACGCAAGTGTGACCCTAGCCCTCAGGGGCCCGGTGGGTCCCCTCCAAGCAGTCGGGCCCCGGCACTTGCCCAGTTGCGCCGGGTGCTGATGCCGGGCCTGGTGGCGCCCCTCTGTCTAGGCGCCATAGAGAGGTATTGCAAGCTGACATCAAATGTGATATTTTTGTAAGTTGTCAGTTCAGGGTTTAACCTATGCAGTCTGCTCTTACACACATTTAGGACTAGGCCACTTAGAGTAGGGGATACCGGTAATTTAGTAGGTCCCAAAAGGGGGTGGAGCCTAGGGTAGAGTGGTGGGAGAGAGTGACAGTTTACAGACAGTGCTGGGAAGGCAGTCAGTAAGGACAGGCCTGTTAGTGCAGTTGACAGGAGGGATCCCCATCTTTAAGTGGGGGCCCAGGACAGAGGGCAACAGACCAGGACTGGTTGGAGCTGGCTGGTCACGTTGGGGGAAGACACCGGCAACGCGGGAAACCGAGGCGGTCAGAAGTGCACCTCTGACCACAGACCGACAAGCTGCGGGCCCATAGTAACCGGATTGCCGACAGCACCAAAAGGACATCTCACCCCTTAGGACAGAAACCGGTTGAGGGCACTAGTGGTTGCGGACTGAATTCCGGTGGCGGGAGAAATTGTGCGCTCCTGCTGCTCCCGTCCGTACTGGTAAGGGACCAACCTGGATGGCTAGTGACAGACTGTAGGACTGGCGGGAGAGCGCTATGAAGGTGGTAGAGACTGGGAAGAATAGAGACGACCCCGAAAGACAATGAAAGAAAACATCTAGAGACTTCATAAGGGGGACCCTGAACCGGCAACATCCACCCGGTAAACCAAACTGTACAGTGTTCCGTTTTTACCATCTGCCAGTACCTAGTAAAGTGGAGTAAAACTTGAACTGGTCTCTGTAGTTCTTCCCACCGGTGCCCGGAAGACTTCAACACTGTGACCAGCAGCTCACCAGAGGGGTAAGGACCACCACTATGACTCCCCTCATCCTCATACATCCCCGCTGCCCTGAGGTAATAGCTCCACCTGTGGGGAGCTGTACCACACTCTGCTGCACCCACCATCACCTCAGCAGTGGGAAATACAGGTGGCGTCACGTTCCTTTGTAAATATCCCCTTCTCCCCCACCATCTAACAAATGACAACCAGGGCACGGAACCGGGATCCCGACCACCCATGATTCACCATTCAAGAAGCCATCAGTCCCGGTGTCCGAGTACCCCCTTGCCCTGGCCACATCATACATATTGCCCATTGTCTTTGGAGAACTAAAGAAGAAGGAGGAAGCACACTGAGAGTGAGATGGAGAGACACACAGAGATAGTCCTGCTGTTGCTTAGTTCAAATTTTATATCCAACCAATGCTGGATTAACAGCTACAATGCTTTGTACTTCTGTCCTTCATGATACACATTGCCTCTCTGGTTGTGCTACAGAGAGATAGGGAAGCAAAATATTATTTTTCGCTATGTGAAGCGAAAGAGAAACCTAATTGCAGCTAATCAACCGCACTAGTTCAGTTATAAGCAAAACCTTAAAGAGCCGAAAACTGGTGTAAAATGTAGGATGCAAGTCGCATAATGGCAAGAAATAACAATATTCTTGTGTTTATATGACTTTTTATTCTGGAAAAGTTACCTGAAATGATAGCTATGCTTCTAAGTATAAATATCTCTACAAAAACATTCTTTAAGATGCTTCAGATATATACAGCTATAAACGCTGTGTAGTGCAGCCCCGTAATTATGTAGTTCCAGCTGCTGCCGACAGTGAGAACAGGTGATTGGCGAGGATGCCATGTATTGCACCCCACCAATCAGACCTATACTAAGGAAAGGCCATCAATTTTAAATAATAACTTCAGCATTTATTTTATTTCACAGCTGGTGTGCTGCTTTAAATTTAAGTTCACTGCCCTGCCTTATACTCACCTGATGCTATCTTCTTATGTTGTTGCTCATCGGTAGGGGTGTTATCCAATCGGCAGGGGCTACGCCCGGGTTAATATATAACTGATGTTAGCTGTAACAAAATAGAATTTGAATATGTCATATTAATGACCTGTAAGAAAATAGAAGCTGAGCTGTGATTGATTGCTATAGGCAGCCTAATAAATCTCCAGCCAACAGTAAACCCTCCCCCTGGCCGGGCAGTATATGTTACCTCACACATACACATAATAGACAGCTCATGTGACTAACATCTGCCTTAATTCCCTATATGGCACATGTGTTGCACATTGGCTGTTTTTAATCAGATGTTTATGTTTGGAAATTAAAGATAGCACACGTATGAGGCGAGTTGTGTGAGGTGATTTGTGTACATCTGTGTCTGTGTGGTGTGTGTGTCCCTGGGGTGTGTGTATATGTGTGTCCCTGTGGGGTGAGTGCATGTGTCCCTATAGGGTGTGTATGTGCGTGTGTCCCTGTGGGGGGGCCTGTGTGGTGTGTGTCTCTGTTGTGTGTGTCTCTTTGTGGTGTGTGTGTGTGTGTCCCTGTGGGGTGAGTGCATGTGTCCCTATAGGGTGTGTATGTGTGTGTGTCCCTGTGGGTGGTCTGTGTGGTGTGTGTGTATCTGTGTTGTGTGTGTCTCTTTGTGGTGTGTGTGTGTGTCCCTGTGGTGTGAGTGCATGTGTCCCTATAGGGTGTGTATGTGTCCCTGTGAAGGGGGGTGTCTGTGTGGGGTGTGTGTGTCTCTGTGTTGTGTGTGTCTCTTTGTGGTGTGTGTGTCCCTTTGGGGTGAGTGCATTTGTCCCTATAGGGTGTGTATGTGTGTGTATCCTTGTGGGGGGGTCTGTGTGGTGTGTGTGTGTGTGTATCTGTGTTGTGTGTGTCTCTTTGTGGTGTGTGTGTGTCCCTATAGGGTGTGTATGTGTGTGTGTCCCTGTGGGGGGGTCTGTGTGGTGTGTGTGTGTCTCTTTGTGGTGTGTGTGTGTCCCTGTGGGGTGAGTGCATGTGTCCCTATATGGTGGCTATGTGTGTGTGTCCCTGTGGGGGGGTGGTCTGTGTGGTGTGTGTCTGTGTTGTGTGTGTCTCTTTGTGGTGTGTGTGTCCCTGTGGGGTGAGTGCATGTGTAGCTATAGGGTGTGTGTGTGTCCCCGTGGGTGTGTGTGTGTCTCATTGTGGTGTGTGTGTGTTTGTTCGGGTGCGTGGTGAGTATCCAATGTTGGGGCTGCACCTTAGCGACTATACACTTGCTGTTACTCTTTGTGTGCGTGTGGTGTGTATACATGTCCCCGTGCGTGGTGAATATCTCATGTTGGGGCCCCACCTTAGTGACTATATTCTGGTATGTGCTGTTAGTCTTTGGCGCTATCATTAAGCCCCTCTCATTCACAACTGTCAACTGGTAACTGTCACTTTTTCCCCATTATGTAGATAGGGGCAAATTTGTTTGGTGAACTGGAACGCGCAGGGTTAAAATTTTGCCTCACAACATAGCCTATGACTCTCTCGGGGTCCAGACGTGTGACTGTGCAAAATTTTGTGGCTGTAGTTGCGACGGTGTAGATGCCAATCCCGGATATACACACGTACATACATACATACATACTGTACATACACACACACATTCAGCTTTATATATTAGATAAACGCTGCGTAGTGCAGCCCCGTAATTATGTAGTTCCAGCTGCTGCCGACAGTGAGAACAGGTGATTGGCGGGGATGCCATGTATTGCACCCCACCAATCAGACTTATACTGAGGAAAGGCCATCAATTTTAAATAATAACTTCAGCATTTATTTTATTTCACAGCTGGTGCGCTGCTTTAAATTTAAGTCCACTGCTCTGCCTTATACTCATCTGCTGCTATCTTCTTATGTTGTTGCTCATCGGTAGGGGCGTTATCTAATTGGCAGGGGCGTTGCTAGGCCTTTCGCTCTGAGGCCCAGTACCCGAATCATGACTGCTCTGCCCCTAATCTCTAATTCACTTTTTTTTTATTGTATAAAGTTTTGTGCAGGCTTGCACAGAGGCAGGGTTTTCCTAACACAGCTATGCATGGTGCAGCTGTGTGATTGCCTGGTCTCTTTGGCCCCAGAGTGTATAATGGTGCAAATGAGTGTGTGTATATGATGTATGTGTGATGATGTGGCTTTGTGTGTGTCATGTATGTGTGATGGTATGCATGGGTGTGTATATGATGTATGTGTGATGCTGTACCTGGGTGTGTGTGTGATTTTTGTGTGATGTGTGTGTCATTTATGTGTAATGGTATGCCCGGGTGTGTATGACCCGCCCAGGGGTCTTTGGAACTCGGTATCTGGGCATTTACTGTAAGAAGATGTCACTGGTGGCCTGCCCGGACCCATACCCTCAGGTCACTTGAAAAAGGGGAAAGCAAAAATGGGAAATAATAAAAGTCTTGTGACGCCACCTGTAGTTTCTAGTAATCTTACCAGCGCCGCTGTCAAACCGCGGTGGATGGTGGTATTGCAGCCAGTTGACAATGCTCCCTGCAGGCGGAGCGGGATCCCCGGGGCAGTGTAGCTGCTGTGCTGGTTGTCATGGTAGCAGCTGTATGGATTAGCTTAATACATTAAGACACCGGAGGCTTACTGACTCTGTACGGGTGCTTTACTGGCAATAGTTCTTAGTAGTTCAGGTACACAGTTACACAGTCTTTGCGGGTAGCTGCCCGGGTAGTCACTGGGGAGAATAAAATCTCTTTGAGGCTCCCAGAGTGTTCCTTCCCTAGTACCTTCACTGTCCTCTGTGTCTTTGCTTGTGCCTCCTTAATATCCTTGCACTGTCCAGCACAACCCACTTGTCTACCAGGCCTGTTGGGTGCTATGAGGTACCCTTCTTCTCTAAGGGTCTCAACCCAGATTAGTGCTTCTGGTGGGGCGGCACTTTCTGGACCTGGTCAGGGCTGCCTTGGGCACATCTGCGACAAACCGGTATTGACGGCTCAGGGTTAGACTCGCCTGCATCGTGACTCGGAGCAGGTACCCCATTGTAGACTATAATTCCCCCGCACTGTGGTAAGGTCCGGCACTGGGTTTCCTCCTTCCGTCTGGGTCGCTGCTCTTTTTGGGCGCCCTCCCTGTGGTGTTCCTTTAGGACTTGTTCCTCTGACTAGACTACTCTGACTGCCTAACTCTCCGAGTGGTTCCCACTCCTTCTACCCTGACGCTCCTCCCACTGGGACCGGTTATCCTGGTAACGGGTGGCCAATTGGTCCCCTATGTTAGGTGTAGGGATGTTTGGACTTTACACTCCCAATGACAAGAATACTGCACACTCAGTTATGGGTGCAGTACCACTACTGTGGCGCACTGACAAGTGTGGCGCCACATTTATGATGTATGGGTGATGGTGTGCCTGGGTGTGTGATGTATGTGTGATGGTATGCCTGGATTTGTGTGTAATGATGTGCCTGGATGTCTTTATATGATGTATGTGTGGCACCCCAGAGTCTGGATGCCACAATGTCATTACCACCCCCGGGGAGTAGTGTCATACCTGGAAGCAACAAAGGGTATCCACACTAGGCGAGCCTAAGCACACAACACCTTTTCTGTCTCCAGGCCTGAAAAAGGAGCTCTAAACCCGGGCTTAGGGTAGCTCCCCTATAAATTATGGTCTGGGGCGGAGTTAGTTAGTTCAGTACGGATCAGTACTGAGGAAGGCATCCTGTGGTGGAGCAGTGTTACTTAGGACTGAAGGTGACATCTACATTATCTGTAGTCAGTAAGTGATCACTGTGGTATATATGGTGTTACATAGGACTGCAGATGACATCTACTATATAATCTGTACTCCGAGAGGTGTCATTTTTATCTGTGGTGTTACATAGGGCTGCAGGTGACATCTATTACATTATCTGTACTCAGTGTCATCACTGTGTTGTCTGTGGTGTTGCGTAAGACTGCAGGTGACATCTACTACATTATCTGTAGTCAGTGAGTGAACACTGTGTTATGTGGGGTGTTACATAGGATTGCAGGTGACATCAACTACATTATCTGTACCAAGAGAATTATCACTGTGTTATATAGGGTGTCACATAGGACTACAGGCGATATATACTACATCATATGTACTCAGAGAGATATCACTGCTACCTTTGGTATTACATTGGACTGCAGGTCCATATTATTTGTACTCTCAGGGTACCTTTACACGCCGCTACAACAGGGTGGAAACAACCGGGTTGATGAGACAAATGTATCTTGCACCGCCAAATCAACCCGAGGTAGCGGCGTGTAAAGGCGGTTGTTTCCACCCGTCACTTGCGGCACCTGTTTCAGAGCCGAGCTCTAAAACAGGTTGATTTCAACCCGGTGGTAACAGCGTGTAGATACGGTAGGGTAAGGTTTATTCGTCACCTAGATAACTCCCCGGTGCATGACACAGCCTCCGGGAAACCGCACCTCTTCAGCGATCATTGGTGGAAGCTCCTGCGTTGCGATTGGTTGTCGCTGCATAGGGCGGCATATTTAAGGAGCTGACCAGTCACACTACACAATTGCTCGAGCGTCATGTATTAGTCAGCCTCCTGCGCTGGCTGGCCAAGCATGATGCTATTGCATTGTCCAATCATCGTACGAGCATCTCGTAATCCACAACTCTGGCACGCCTATGTGTTGTCCCTGCTGCACCAGGTCCTCCCATATTACCTTCTGTAGTGGCGTGTAAATGAGGTAAGGTGCTCTGCAGAAGGTAACTTTAGGCACCCGGTGGTGCATCCAGAGATAGATTAAACCTTCTGTAGAGCACCTTGTAGTGGCGTGTAAAGGTGGTGCGGGTACCGTTTGTAACCGTTGGTGCGTGCTCGTGCACGTGAAGCACCCGGTTGTTTCCACCATGCTGTAGCGGCGTGTAAAGGTACCCATAGAGTTATCACTGCTATCTGTGGTATTACATAGGACTGCAGGTGACATCTACTACATTTTCTATACTCAGATATTACTGTGTTATCTGTGGTGTAACATAGGACTGCAGGTTACATCTACTACATTATCTGTACTCAAAGAAATATCAGTGCTATCTGTGGTGTTACATAGGACTTGAAAATTCAAGAAAAGGATTAGCTCCACCACCCTATGTTCCCAGGACTACCAGGCAAACCGGAAGGTGGCTTGGCAACCACTAGTAGCAATAGAATAATGGTGTAGAATCCGGGGCCACAAAAATTCTTTTTATTTCATAATTAAAAAATAAAAAGCACACATCCTCCAGAGGAGCTCTAGACGCATTTCGTGGGTCTAGCCCACTTAATCGTCAGTATAATGGCAATACAAACAACAGGAATGTATACAATTTAAAAAGCAAAACCACCCCCCTCTCACATGTGTGATCAATATGCATCGTTTATTTCTATCCATTCCTATACCCTTATGGTGGGGTTACACGTAGCGATATCGTCCTGATATCGCATACAACGCCGCGGGAGCGCGCATTTTGGGAGCACTTTTCCCGATATCGCATCGCCGGTTTACACGCTGCGATATCGGGAAACAACGTCCGTACGATGTGTACGCCCACCAACCCAGTAACGACCATTTAACATGGGAGTTAATGGGTGAGGTGCGAGTACGCATCGGAGTTGGGCTGTCACACGCAGCAATGCTGGTACAACGGCCTTGCGATATCAGGGAGTTGAATAGCTTTGCTATTCAACTCCGATATCGTTTTGGCATCGTTCCATCATCGTGTTGTATGCTAAAACAGTACAACGCGCACACGATATCGGGTCCAACTCGCGACCCACGTGACTTTTTGTCGGAGTTGGGTCGGAGTTGGACGCCGATATCGCGGCGTGTAAACCCACCATCAGATTTAAAAGAGTAAAAAAAAAAAAAAAAAAAAGGAAAAGAGAAGCAATGACCTGAAACCTGAAAGTAAAAGAGGATAAAAAAAAAAGAGAAAAGAGAAGCAAAGACCTGATACATTAGTAATGCAATTGCATGATAATCTTACAGATGTAGAAGTGTAAAAATAACTACAACATAGATCATTATTTCATATTGTAAGCTTCAACTACAAGGTTATTACATATTATAAATTGCATATTTTAAGAGTACAGATTTAATCCTCCAACTACATAAAAGTTGGGGGATCCAATAAAGATTTAATTCATGTAATACATAAACACATACCTCCTTCCCCAATGAATTATTCATACATTATGTTAAACCATCGTATTGCAAGTGCACTCAATATACAATACACAATAGAGCAAATACCATAAAAGGACCATAGGGCGTAGGATCAATAAAAGCATAGCAAATCAGATCTATAGTTCAGACCTGCGGGATCCCTGCATCAAGCCGCAGGATCCATAATTTTTCCTGGTTATGTAGTGCTTTCTCCCAATTACCCCCCTATATGGACGGGGTATCCTCTCTATACCCCTGATCTTTAAGGTTTTAAGGTCCCCTGCATGGAAATCCTTAAAATGGTGCGATAAACCTGACAGGCCCGTTCTATTGGTTTTTGAATTGGGATTTGCTCCAGTAATGTGCTCCGACATCCTTACCTTTAAGGTGCCGTCACACGCTTCAATTTGTTGTTAGCAATTTCATGCAAGCGAGATCACTAACAACATTGTTCACATCACTGGTGAGCTGTCACACAGGCAGACTCACCAGCGATGTGGACCAGCGAGATCGCTGGTAACCATGGTAAACATCGGGTTACTAGGCGCTGCGCGGCGCTTAGTAACCCGATGTTTACAATGGATACGAGCTCCCAGCCTAGTCTGTGCGGTGCTGGGAGCTCTTTCATCATTGGTCTCCCGGTGTCACACGCAGCGATGCTGCGTGTCCAGCGGGTGACCGATGATAGATTTGAGGTCCTGTCCTCAAATCAAACGATCAACGATCAGCCGACTGATCGTTGATTGTTAATAGTGTCACACGCAACGATGTCATTTCGCCATCGTTCAAACATCACTAAACACGTCACTTTTGAACGAAATAGGCAACAATATCATTACATGTGACAGTACCTTAAGGGATCTGATAGTGCAACCTATAGAATATTTATTACAGCTGCTACACGTAGCCATATACACTACATAGGATGTGTTACAGTTGATATAGGTAGATATTCTATATTGCTTTCCAGTTCGATTATTACAAAAGGTTTCACCCATATCCACGTATTTACAAATAGTGCACCTATTTTCACCACATTTAAACATCCCCCTATAGTTCAACCAAGTCTTTTTTTGTGGTCTTTTTTCCAAAAAAATACTTGGAGACAAATAACTCACCAAGTCTTTCCCTTTCTTAGGGACCACCCTACATTCTAAGTCCAAAATAGCTGATAGTTTACTATCTTGATATAGTATAGGGAGATTATTCAAAACAATGTGTTTCATGTCATAGTACTGGTTACTAAAGGGTTTTGAAAAGGTACTCATTATTGATCCTGGAGGGGCTTCTCGTTCTTTCTGTACCAAAAGGGATTCTCTACTCCTTGACTCTGCAATATTTAGTGTTCTATCTAACATCCATTTTTTCCAAAATCTATTCCAAAATCTATTGATTAAAATGAACTTTAAAATTAACTTTGTCCGTGGGGTAAACCACTTTAATAATGGGGATAAAAGTGCCACATTCTCCCGATAAACGCGAGATAAATGCGCATAGGGTCTTATCCTTTTTACAAAGGGTTATAGCGGTATATATCAGGAACTGCTCACCTGGTTTGGTTGTGTCACCCACAACCAGTATAATCGCCTGTAAGATGGCTTGTAGAGAATGGCTGCTGCAGGGCCGCACCTTCACGATAACCGTGGAAACAGGAATGCTGTAATGGGACAAAATGACGGAATGCCCGCGCTGCCACCTTGTATCACCAGGAAACAAAGAGTTAACTGGGCAGATTTTTCTTTTATTCTATCCTACGCGTTTCAGAGCCTCTATCCAAGTTCCCTGAGGAAGGAGCTTCGATAGAGGCTCTGAAACGGGTAGGATAGAATAAAAGAAAAATCTGCCCAGTTAACTCTTTGTTTCCTGGTGATTCTTGGTGGCAGAGCGGGCATTCCGACATTCTCCCGATGGAGCGGTTGCCACTGGTCGGTTTCCACAAATAAATAAGTGATCACCTATCGAACCTGTGGATCACTGATAACTTGTTTTCAACAAAGAATCTCTTTAATGTGCACTACAGTAATTGTGCATCGCAGTTTTGGTGAGCGCACAGTGATGTGGAGGAGATGCCAATATAATGGGTATAACTGCAAACAGGTACTTGCATTTAGCTGAAGGGTGGGTGGGCTCCTGAAGTCAATTTCCCTGGTGGGCCCCAGACACCCCAGTCCGGCCCTGCCAGCAGCTGAATAGAAATATTGAGCAGAATTTAATAGTACAGCATTATTCAGGTTAAGTCACTGTTGAGAACTAGAAATCAGCATTGATTCTCTTAACCACTTTACCACCCCAAGCTAGTTGGCATCTTCATGACCAGGCTATTTTTTTCAAATCTGACCGGTGTCTTTTTATTTTTAATACGATATGAGGTAAAAAGGTATGATAAAATGAGCGCTAGGGACAGAAACAGGCACTGGGCTCTTATTGATTATTACCTTTCAAATTTATTGTGAACAGTAGAAGTTATGGGTCTCCTCGCCACTAACTTCTACTGTTCACAATAAATTTGAAAGGTAATAATCAATAAGAGCCCAGTGCCTGTTTCTGTCCCTAGCGCTCATTTTATCATACCTTTTTACCTCATATCGTGCTCAATTCCTCCCTTTGGGGAGTGTGGTTTGAGAGCAGCTCTGGGACAGGATTTGGTCAGCACAGAGGATCTGCCCTTCTCTGGACTCGAGATCTCTGGGAGAGACGTTATAGTTCCATAAAGAAAAAGCTTCTCTACACGTAGCAACGGATCTCTGCCTGCTGGTAAATCTCACCGCAAATCATTAACCTAGTTGTGCAGGGGGCGCAACTAGAAAAGGTGAGTGAAATATTAATATAACCCCTTGCTTCGGCTAATTTGCACAGTGTGGCGCAACAATTTTCTTGTTTTTTATTTTTAATGTAATAACTCATGAACACTTTAACACATCCCAGTAATTCTAAGACTGATCTTTCTTCACATATTGTACTTCATATAGAGAGGTATACAGGTACACTATGGGACACAAGAAATAAGGAACACATGGTCTAGCAAAACAACTGTGAAAATACCAGAGGACAAGTGCATGAACTTAATGTAAAATGAAACAATGAAAATAAGGCATAGAAAAACATCTTAGTAGTATTTGAAAATGGAGAATCTTTAATGATGTATTGGTCAATCCACGCGAGCCAGATAACCAATGAAAAAGTGTTCTCCTGTATCGGGTACCTAACCTACAATGTGTCTGTGAGATTAGAATTAGAGATGAGCGATGTTCAATTCGAAATGTTGGCCAGTCTCAAATTCGAGCTGTTTTAGGCGGTGTTCGAGGCATTCGACGAATGCGAACAATTTACTTCAAATTCGGCAGTTCGAGATTATGTTCAATAACGCTTCGATCACCAAAAGCTTAACCCTAATCCTAACCCTAATACTGTTAATGAATGTTAATATCCAGTTTCAGTGTTTAGTGTGCCGGCGGCAGGGATGCAGGGTTTAGATCAATGCTGCTGAAATAATGCCAATCTCCTTTTTTTTTCTCCTAACTGCATATACAGTGGGGCGGTGTAGGCTGTCAGCCAATCACACACACACAGCAAAGTGCTTTTTTTGCACACAAGTAAGGGCATGCGTCATTGGCTGTGTATGTCACATGTCCTTGCCCTATAAGACCCAGCCATATTTCCCATTGCCACCATTTTCTCATTGCTGCAGCTCTGTGTCAGATGGCACCGCTGCTGCTGTGGGCGCTATACAGTTAAACAGTGTCACTTCACTTATTAGTCAGCTAGTGAGCGAATATTAAGTTAGATAGAGAGATAGATAGGTTTAGGAAGTAGGGACTGGAGGGAGGGTGCGAATTGTAGGAATATCAGCCCTTATGAGGGCTACTTCATAGGAGTAGGGAGTAGGGACTAGTTGTGTATCAGCCCTTTTCAGGGCTACTTCATAGAGGTGGGGACTAGTTGTAATCTCAGCCCTTTGGGCTTGTGTCGAGTGCCAGGCCCAAGGGTACTCAGGTATCAGGCTCAGAGGGGTTTTCACAGGGATGTCACGGATGGCAGCGCCTGAGCCCGTGGCCTGGGTGGCACTTCAATAAGGGGTTATGTACAGGGGATAAGTTATTGTCATGTGACACCACCTGTAGTACCTGGTGATGGATCACCAGTGCTGCCACAGTCCTCTGGAGGTCGTTGGTAATGCGGCTGAGATGGCAAAGCTCCCTACAGGTGGAGCTGGTCCTCTGGGACAGCGTTCCTGTAAGCAAACAGGTTGATGAAGATAGCCACACAAAGGCAAAGTCACTTTCTCCTGGGTACTTTACTATAAACGCTCTGCAGCAAAATACAGTCCACAGTTTAGCAGGTTGTTATTCAAACAGGTAGCCCTATGGGTGACTGCAAGTGGATGCCAGGTGGTAAGGTGGAACCGTGGTAAACCTTAGTTGATGAACCCGTGTCCTTTCTTACCCGCCTAGGATGAGTCTATATCCAATGGCTCCTTGTAGGTAGACTTGGGGCTCCCCTTCCTCGTGGTGACGAAGCAGGCAAACTGCTCCGTCTTGCAGGGTGCCACAGCCGGTAAACAGACCGCAGCAGCCGGATGATGACTTTCAGAGATGGACTCTGGCCATTTCCTCGGGTCCGGCATTCTCGTGGTGGACTGAGGAATTCCCTGGAGTATGGACGCTCCACGCTGGGGTTCCCCCTTTCTCACTAGGGCCCAGACTCCCTCGTCAGGCACCCTCTCTCAGGATCCCCTCAGGATCCTCTCTCTTATCTTCCCTCCGGATCAGTGTAGAGCTGTCCGGGTTAACCTTCCGCCTCGTTGCACACTCCTCCTCCGACTCCGACTTAACTCCACTCTACTCTTTGTTTCCCCTAGAGGTGAATATATCTTCCTCCCGGGTAACCTCCCACCACTATTCTAATGTGGGAGTGCAGGAATGGGTTCCACCCACCAGCCTAGGATCCACTTGCAGCTGGGGAAGATTACACTTCTTTTACGGGTGCAATACCCCACTGTGACACCTGACTACGTGGGGCACCACACTAGGTTAGAGCAGTTCATAGCAGTTTTTGCCAGGCAGGTGTGTGCCAGTGCTGTGCAAGTGTTTTTCACAGCATTTGGCCAAATCTAGTTAAGGCAATCCTTTAGGGCAGGTAGTGTAGCACTGCTGTGCAGCAAGCTACACCACTTTTCTTCAGTAGCCAATTTTTTACTGCAGCTAGTCCAGTAAATTTTTTGGGCTAGTAGCAGTGTCAGTTAGACAGTGGTGTAGACCACTTGTGAACCAATGCAACACCGCCTGTCTAGTTCAGACTAATTTTTAACTGCACCTAGCCCAGGTATTAGTTTGGGCCTAGTAGCAGTGTCATTTAGATAGTGGTGTGTAGCCCACTTGTGAAACACACTACACTGCCTGTCTAGTTCAGACTAATTTTTAACTGCACCTAGCCCAGGTAATAGTTTGGGCCTAATAGCACTGTTTGGCCACTCAGCTCTGCTCGATTTCCATCCAAATTATTTTTTGCCAACAACTGCAGAGTTGCCAATTTGTTCACATATAAAATGAGTGGCAAAAGGTCTGCTGCTGGTGGAAAGGGGATAGGTGTGGTGGAAAGGGGAAAAAAATTTGTGTCCGTGGGGTAGGTGGTATAGCAACAGTAACATCTGCTGAAGAAAGACCATCTTCCAGCCAAAATAAGATGTCTACTTCTTTCCGTGGACAATCTGATATGATCCCTTTCGTACGGGCACGAGTCACACGACGATTGCTACCAATTGTAGTTGAGGCACATAAAGAGCAGGCACTTGAATGGATAGCAAGCGCTTCATCAAGTGGGCTCTCCTCCACCTCAAATTCAACATCACAAATACACCAGTCCTCAGAGGTGTCACCCTAATCGCACTTGATTCCTCACAGCTCCCAAGTCTCCAGCCACCCGTCTGAGTATGGGGTAAGACAGATGGTTGAGTATTCAGAGCTGTTAAATCATACTATAGCCTGGGAATCAGAGGTCTGCTCCAAAGCTTCTGTGAGTCCAGATGAGGAAAGGATCTGCACTAATGCCCAGAAGCTTTTTGAGTCACATCCACGCCCAGATGAAGAAGGTTCTGAGCAAGCATAATGTAGACCCTCATTCCCAAACTGTAAGTCATGTTGGTGGAGACAATGAGGAAGATGCTGATGACACTGAGATACCTGATTGGAATGACATTTTGACTTTTCGGTCAGGGCAGGAAGAGGTTGACTCTGAGGACGACGGGTGTGAGAGCACACAGGGTGATGATGAGGTTGGAGATCACACTTACTGTCAACCCACAGTCAGCCAGTTGATAAGGGGCAGCAGAGGAGGTGGAGGTGGATGCTAGTGATGATGAGGTTAGGTTGCACCTTCCTGGATAGAGACAGAGTACCGGAAGCACGTCAACAACTGCATCCTCAACCACAACTCTGCTTCTGAGCAGAAGTCGTGGTGGCTCTTCTTCAGCTCTAAGCCTTGCCTAGCCTGGGTCTATTTTGAGATTGCAAAGGATGAGCCAACTCAGGATGACACAGGGGTAGAAAAGTCCTTGCAGATCCATGACTTTTTCATCTTGATGAACGTTAGTCTGTCTACATTGTCAGCGCATCACCAGCAGCGCTGAAGACACGTTCAGAGAGAACGCTGGCTGCGGGGTATGACAAGATCTCCAAGGCGTGAGTGGCAAGCTCAGGCTATTTTTCCAGATTGAAAGCCCAAAATGAACTAGAGTCCAGTTCCACAGTCATGGCATCAATGTTCACTTGGAGATACTCCTATACCATCCTCACTAGGCGTTGACTATGTGTCAGACATTTTGTCTCCTCTGGCCTTGCAAAGGATGGTCTAAAAATATTGGTGAAACGATTCCACAAAATTGCTGTTACCACTAGATACGGTGTTACGGTTTGAGTGATGACTCGACAGTCCCATGGTTGGCAAGTTAGAACTGTGATATTCACTATGTGCACCACTGGTGTTTTGTGGAAAAGCAGAACTAAGATTCTGTAACAGCTTCTGCTGATACTCCTGCATGCATGAATCCCTTTCTATGGCAGGAATTATTTCACCAATTTTACTCTTGTAACGGGGATCTAAGACTGTGGCAACCCAGTAGTCAGCATTATTTCGAATTCTGACAATCCAAGGGTCATGTTGCAGGTAGTGCAGCAAGAAGGCACTCATGTGTCTTGCGCATGCAGAAGGCCCATGTCCTTGTTGTGTTGGTTGGCAGCGAGGAAAGAATCATGCTTCCTTCCTCTGCCCTCTCCTCCCAACCTCGCATAACAGAAATGTGATCAAGGTTGCCCTCATCTGATGAGATCTTCCATGCCCATCGCCAGTTCATCATCCATTTGTTCCTCAGCTCCTGCACCTTCCTCAACAGTTTGGCTGCTATTATGCGCCCTCGTTAATCCCTCTCGCCCACACTCACATTCCTGCCGCCTTGGTGCTGCCGACCTTCTAGACCTTGCAGATCTTGTTATCCCTTCCACATACGACTCCTCCTGTACATCCTCCCCCTCCTCTTGTCCCACCACCTGACTCCGAATACTGTTTAAAGTGTGTTGCAGCATGTAAATGACCAGAATAGTCATGCTGATAATGGCATCGTCCGCTCTAAACATCTTCATCGCCATTTCAAAACTGTGCAGAAGGGTGTATAGGTCCTTGATCTGAGACCACTCCAGCAGCGTGACTTGCCCCACCTCTGGATCTCGTTGGCCCAGGTTATACATCATAATGTATTGCACCAGGGCTCGTCGGTCCTGCCACAATTGCTGCAACATGTGCAGAGTTGAATTCCATCGTGTAAGCACATCGCATTTCAGCCGGTAAACTGGCAGGTTGATTGACTTCTGTAGAGATGCAAGTCGTTGAGCTGCAGGATGCGAACAGTGGAAGTTAGCACACTGCGACCGTGCCCTGTGCAGAAGCCCATCTAGGTCGGCATAGTGGGCTAAAAATTGGTGGACAACCAGGTTCAAGACGTGAGCCATACAAGGCACGTGTGTCATATTGTCCCGGTGAAGGGCTGTACCCAGCAGTGCAGCATTGTCACACACTGCCTTCCCTGGCTGCAGGTTCAGTGGAGAAACAACCATTGATGAAGCTCGGTCTCCACAGCTGACCACAACTCCTCAGCTGTGTGACTCACATTTCCCAGACATTTCAACGTAAATGAGGTGGTTGACAGGGTAGGGGGCACTAGGGTACCGGCTTTGATGGCGACTTTGATGGGGAATCACGGCTGATCAGTCCCCGGTACCGTGCCCTGGACCCTCAATGGCGGGGAATGGTGGGGGATAAGGGGATTGGCAAGGTGACGCCACCTATGGTACCTGGTAATGGGTATACCAGCGCTGCAGCCGGCCGTTGAGGTGATGGTGGGTGCAGCAGAGTGTGGTACAGCTCCCCACAGGTGGAGCTTTACCTCAGGGCAGCAGAGATGGATGAGGGGAGTAGTAGTTGCGTCTCTGCAGTCAATGCGGTGACTAGTGGCAGTTAGGCAGGCACACACACACATTGATCGTTGTTTAGGTACCTTTTAATGGTGACAGGGTAACAGGTACAGTCCAGAGAAATAACCAGGTCCCCGGTGCAACTTGGGACTTCCACCTTAGAAAGTTGTGAGGCCTTCTCTGTCTCTGTGCTCTGTGGTTTGGGGTAAATCCTGCCTGTGACTGGACTCGCCACTCCTTCTCCCTCTAAGGACTTTACTCTAAACTGACTATGAGGTCCTTCTGTGGGGTCCCTGTTTCTCCTATGGCCCCTGGTCCTGTGCTTGGTCAGTTTGAGAGACTCTTATTTGACTTGCTTCAGAGGTTAACTCCTCCTGGTTCTCCCGGGGTTTTACTGCTACAGTGGATGCAGGCAGTGTCGGACTCCGTTGTCCGGGTGTACTATAAGGAAACCTCAACTGGTTCCTTTCCTTGAATTCCATGCTTCCTCCACTGGCCTCCAATGCTCTCCCTAGGGTGCAACACAGCGGTCAGTGGTCCCTAATCCTGGGGCTGGATCCTTCCCAGCGACCAGCTCCTTGCTCCAGCTCTCTCCTCACACTCTCTGGAACTAACTAACTACTCCCCTCAGGCTTGGATCTTTTAAAGGGGAACTGGTTTACGGTAGCCAGTAGGGCTCCCCCTTCACGTCTGGGGTGGAAGGTGTTGTGTGCTGCGTGAACCAAGGTGTAATTCCCTCCTTGCACCGGTGTATCCTGTGGCAATCCCCTGCAGGGGTGCCACATTCCCCCTAGTAAAATACAGTCCTCCGGGACTGAAACATTTTTCCATAACACAACATAACTATTTACATTTAATTATTGAACAGAGTCTTAAAAATGAAAAATGTCCAAAAACCAGGTATAAATAAGAAAACAGGTAACCAGTCCATACAGCGCTAGTCCATCCGCTGCAGGCTGTTTAAAAGGATGTTTAAACGGGTGTTTGCCACTACCAGTCCTGTGGCTATGGTCCATTTTTGAAAGTAAGAAAAATGGAAAATTCAAAAAGTCCAACAGGTAAAGTCCCTGTAAGCTTAAAGTTCAAGAACACAGCAACAAACACTACGGGTGCCTCGGCGTAGGAGTCCTAGGTACTGCAGGGGCCTCTACCGGGTCATAAGCGCTGTAGGCCTCCTGGCCCTGGGGTCACCTATTGGCCAAGATTTTGCTCTCCCTAGAAAGCTCCTTACGCTAACTCTCACCCCTCTTGCTGGTGTTGTGTACCTGGTTTGGGTTGTTTTTGCCTACTCTTCACCCTTTTCTGCACATTAGCATTAATAACATATTTACATTTTAAACATATTCACATTTTCCACATTCTACAACTTATTCTCTGTACCTGAGTGGTGGGTGTCCTAGATTGACACGTGTTGACCTACGTAATTCTGGTGTAGGATTGGTGAGAGTGGGTCTATGTGTAACTGGTAAATTGGGTAGCAGTCTGCGACTACCTGATCTCACAGTAGGAATGACAGGTACACCGATTGCAGGATTCTCTGGTTCCGGTGCAACGGGTGATTCTTGTAGTCTTGGCACTTATACTGCTGGTGGAAACATCAAAGTTGGGATTAGATATTTATCTTCTATTTGAGGACAATCTGCTGGTAACTCTCCAATGATGGTCTGGACTGTCTCTGGCTTCTCTTTCTCTTCTGGCTCTGGACAAGGTACATTTTCTTCTGGTTGAAGCTGTTGAGGGCACTTCTTCAAATGATCTCTGGACACTGTTGCAGTTGTTTCACTATGGTCTTTGCTGATTAAACAGGTTTTCTGGTTATCAAAACTGGATGGTAACACAGTGTATGGTTCTTTTTCCCATTGATCATCTAGTTTGTGTAGTCTTATTTTTCTTTTCAAAACCAATTCACCTGGTGTTAAGGGCATTCCTTGCGCACTTTTGTTGAAGTTGGTTTCTTGTCTTCCTCTAGATTTTTCCAGACTTCTCTCAACACATTCTTGGATTTTCTGGTATTGTTCTTTCCTACGAGTATCCCAATCTGCATCTGTAGTATCTGCTTCAGGAACTACTATGCCTATTTCGAAGTCTACTGGCAATCTTCCTGGTCTTGCCCTCATGAGGTATGCAGGGGTAAAATTTATTGCGCTTACTAGGATGTTGTTGTAGATGTCAACTAGATCTGGTAACTTCTCTGGCCATTGGTTTCGTTCTTCTAAAGGCAGAGTTTCAGCGTGATTCATCTTTTCGCACATTTCATTAGTTTGAGGATGGTAAGCGTGGTGTGAATTTTCTTGCTAGGCGACAGAACTCTTGAAATATTTCTGCTTCAAAGGCAGGACCTTGGTCTGTCAATACCTGTTATTGATAACCATGTGGTCTGCAGAAATAAGCTTGAAATGTTCTTGCTGCTGTCTGAGCTGTTAAGTCCTTTACCGGAGCTACCACAAGGAATCTGGAATAGTGGTCTACCATGGTAAGAGCATAGGTGTAGCCTGATTTTCTGGGTGCGAGTTTGACATGATCTAAGGCTACCAGTTCTAATAGTTGTTTGGTGATGATAGGCTTAAGTGGTGCTTTCTGGCTGTTACGGTCTCTTCTTCTTAATGAGCATGGTCCACAGTTTTTACACCATCTCTCTATGGAAGACCTTATGCTGATCCAATAGAATCTTAAATGTAACAATATTTCCAGTCTTCTCCATCCAAAGTGTCCTGCTCCGTCGTGGTAAGCTTCTAATATCATTTGGACATCTCTCTTTGGAACCACAACTTGCCATACCATTTCATGTGTTCTTGGATTGATATACCGCCTGCACAGTTGACCTTGATAGATGAATAACCTGCTTCATTCTTTCCACAGGTGTTGGGCTTTTGGTGGAGCATTCTTTTCAAGTTGGGAATGCGGTTGGGTTATCAACTTCTTTACAAGGCTCTCTGCCAAATCACTGTCTTGAGTCTCCTTCCATCCATAGTGAGGCAACGGGTTTAGTTCAACAGTCTGACGGTTCTGGTAGATGTGATTTTCAGCGATTTTCCATTTTCTACTTTTATGGAAAGCTGGGAGTTCTATTACCTCTAAGTCATCCTCTTCTTCTTCAATTCCTTGTAGATGTACTTGAGGGTTTCTGTAGAGGGCATCAGCATTTGCGTTGTTGCAGCCTGCTCGGTATTTGATAGTAAAGTCTTAGTTCGATAGTCGGGCCATCCAACGTTGCTCCAATGCACCAAGCTTCGCGATATCCAGATGTGTTAATGGGTTATTATCCATGTAGACGATAAATTTCGAAGCTGCGAGGTAATGCTTGAACCTTTCTGTTACAGCCCAGAACAATCCAGGAACTCCAGCTTAAAGTAACTGTAGTTTTCCGGGTTCCTCTCGGTGGGTCAAAGCTTTCTGCTGGCGTAGGCAATTAATCTCTCTCTACCATCTTGGATCTGGGAATGCCATCTTTGTGTAGCCCTTAATGAATCTTCTGTAGTACCCGGCCAAACCTAAGAACTGACGTACCTCGGTGACGGTGGTTGGTCTCTGCCATTCCTGGATAGCTCTTACTTTTTCCGGATCTGGTGCTACTCCATCTGCGCTGACCACGTGCCCCAGGTATTGGACTTTAGGTTTCAGCAGGTGACAGATTGTTTGAGCTTCATCCCGTACTTTGCTAAAGCCTCAAATACCTCTGCCAGGTGTTCCAGGTGCTCTTCGTAGGTCTTGGAATACACGATGACGTCGTCCAGGTATAACAGTACCGTCTCGAAGTTCCGGTGTCCTAAGCAACATTCCATGATTCGTTGAAACGTTCCTTTTGCATTGCATAACCCGAATGACATGCTGTTGAATTCGCATAGTCCCATTGGTGTTGTGAATGCAGTCTTCTCTCGGTCTTCTTCTGCAACGGAGACCTGCCAATACCCACTAGTGAGATCTAATGTGGAGAAATAATTAGCAGTCATTAATGCAGCAAGAGACTCCTCTATTCAGGGTAATGGGTAAGCATCTTTGTGAGTGATCTTGTTGACCACCCTATAATCCACACACATACTCATCGTGGCATCCTTCTTTCTGACTAGGACTAAGGGGGCTGCTCAGGGACTACAGCTATCTCTTATAACCCCGGCCTCCTTCATGTCCCGCACCATCTTTTTGTCATGTTTGTAGTGATTTGGGGGAATGGGTTTGAGTCTCAATTCAATTGGGGTATGATCTCCTGTGGGTATGCAATGGTGTACCCCTTTAATCCTCCCAAAATCTAATGAATGCTTACTAAATATTTGCTCGAATTCCTGTGCTACCCGGTAAACTCTGCGCTTCTGGTAAGAAGGGGTGGCATCAGTTCCTACATGCAACTGCTGACACCATTCCTCTTGCTGTCCTTTGGAGTTGTTATCCTCCGCCTGACTAGACGAGGAAACAGGTCCCACTGCCTGTATGTTGTTGTTACAAACAGTATATAGCTTTGCTACAGTAGCATACCGGCTAGTCTTGCTTCCTCTTCCCCACAGTTTAATACACGGATTGGTACTCTTCCCTTGCATACATCCACCACCCCTTTGGCTGTCAGTAGTGTAGGTCTATGCTCTGAATATACCGGCTCTACGATTACCTGGTATTCATTTCCTCTGAGACCTATCGCTGCTGGACACCATATCATCATCTCACTTTTTGGTGGCAACACAATGGGAAACGGGTCTGTTACTGCCAATTTCTCCCCCAGACAGATTTACCTATTTACCTGTTGCTTGTGGATGAGGACTCGGATTTCTCTTTGGATGACTCTCACCCACCCATAACCAGCAGTCTCAGCGATCTGTCGGAGTAAAAACAACACTTCTCCTAAGCAGTTTTCAATGACATTTGTACCAATTAACATATAGGGGTATTTTTCATCAGGATTGTCCTCTACCACACATAACCCTTGGCCTTTTAACTCTACCCTCTCCAACTTTTTTGCAACTTCTCTGAACTCCACCTGATTCTGTGGTTGTCCATTAGCTGCAATAATATAAAAATTGGGGTCTGGGGGTTTGAGATCGGTATCAGGCCAAAATTGTTTGTAAAGGATATGTGGGATCGTAGTGACCTGCGACCCGGTGTCCAGTAGGGCCGACATGGGGATTCCTTCTAGCGTAATGTTGAGGTACGGACGGCCTCCCACGTACCGATTACGCCAGTCATATGGGCCCATCTGCTCTACTCCTGGGGGTTGGCCCTCGGGCCCAGGAATCTCGTGTTTAAAGGACATCCTCTTGCAAAGTGGCCTGGTTTGTTGCATCGTAGGCAGATGGGTTGTCCTGAAGAATCTGTGTAGTCCCTGGCTCTTTTATACTCTTCCAATACACTTGCCGGTTCTACCTGCTTTAAGGACCGGAGTGCCCCTTGCAAACGGAGGGCATAATCTCTGATGGTATCCTGTGGTCTCTGCTTGCATTGGTAGAACATCATCCTCAATTCAGACTGTGTCCGTTTCTCGAAAGCAGTTTTGAGTTTATTAAACACTTTAGCAGCAGAGTCCCTGTCAGCATCACTCCAGGGCTCAACCTTCAGCTCCGCTGCGCCTGTTAATTGTCCCAGCACAACGGTGGCTCACTGCTTTTCTGTCATAGTATACATGTCCAGCATTGCACACATCTTTTGCTTAAAGGCTGCTAAGGTACCGGGTTTGCCTTCATATGTTGATAACCATTTGGCACCCGGGATGGCTATTGGCATTATCTGGGCCGCTGCTCCGGGTGCTGCATTCTGGGCTTTCTCCCTGTTGGGGACCTGTGCGTCGTCCGAGTCACTCATGATGGGGCCCCCCTAGGTAATCGCTGCCAGCCGGTGAGGTATAACAAACTTTTCCAGTCGTCGTCGGCTCTGCAGAGGGAGTGGAGCACCTCGGGTATTTCCGGAACTGGGAGTTGCGCGTCGCTGATCTCCGGCAGAGTGAAGGAGCGGGGCTTATGTGGAGCCCCAGGTGGGACTGGGGTACTCGGTACCGGACCGGACGGTACTGGGGATGTCACGGGTGGCTTGGTCCGGACCGTGTCCCTGGGCCCTCACAATAAAGTTGGGGATTTATTTACAAGGGGATTGTCACGGGTGACGCCTCCCACTTGGTGCGGCCAGTGATGGGGCCGCCGCTGCTGCAGAACCTCCGGGGGTGATGTGAGGGCAGCGGAGGTGGTATAGTTCCAGTGGGGGGAACTGTATCCCCCGGGGCAGTAAGGGTTTAAAGTCTATTGGGGTTATAGATGGTGGAGAAGAGTTGGAGGACACACACTCACGTTTAGTCGACACTGGTGCACTTCCCTTCTTCTCCCGATGCTGCAGAGCTGACAGGCTGGATCTGTAGGGAGGAATTGTCTCTGTGCTGAATCTGGAGCAAAGGTCGCAATCAATACACAGACTCCAAAGCTGTTTTCCAAAGCTTTACTGCAGATGTTGTTGCAGGCTATAGTCCACGGAGTCTGTAATGGGGCTAAGCTCTCTCCCAACCCTGTCCGGGGTCGTCAGCGTCCTTATGCTGCACTCTGTGTGTGTGTCCTGGCTGCTGCTATTAGCTGAGCTGCTGGGATTCCTCACGTCTCTCTGTATGCTACTGGTACCACTTGGCTAGGCAACTTGAGTCCTCTATGCTGTGCTGACCCCTCCGTGTTGCTTCGCTCTGGTACTAGGGGGAATCTAGAGATCCCGCTGTTCCTGGATTCACTGTGCTGTGGGTGCCAGACACAGTACCGGATCCGGTGTCTGTCTCTGTGCGTACTTCTGGGGCAAGTGATGGTGTCACTCTAGCTCCCAGATGTGTTCCTCTGCCTTTCGTTCTCCTGTTCCTCTGACCCTTGCTAGGTCTGCACTGAGCTAACTCTGCTCTCCGTGAGCTCTTCACAGCACTACACCGTGCTGTACGGTCTCCTGAGCTGTTCTCAGCTCTCCCTCATGGGCAAGAGTATATAAGGAAGCAGGTGGTGCTCCCCCTCTTGCCCAGAGGTGGTAGTGTTTGTCAGTGTGTAGTGGGGGAGAGAACCCATGTGATGTTATTGTGGCACATTAACCCATGGGGTGCCACATTCCCCCTTAGTTTAATACAGTACTCCGGGACTGTGGAAAAACAAGTAAACAACAATTAAACACAATTAATATTGACATAAACTTAAAATGAAAAAGTACAAAAATCACTAAAATGTGAAAAAGAGTTTGAAAGTCAAAAAGTAGTCTTTCCGGAGGTTTAGTCTATTGCCTCCGGACTGATGAATATATACAAGAGAGTTCTTACCACAACCAGTCCGTGGTATATATGGTCCATAAGTAAATAAGGAGATAGTTCAAAGTTCATACAGGATAGTCTCTGTAGGTACTGGGCTTTTTTTAACGTTGCAATAACTATATACATTTGTCCATGGGCGTTTCTGCTTAGGAGGCCTGAATTCGCTACACCACCCCCAGGCACTTTCTTTCCCTAACTTTATGTACATGGGGGTCAATCCGGTTCCTCCACCCTCTTGGACACAGTCTACTCGGCTCAATTTACATTTACTTTACACTTAAACAAACATATTTACATTACATATTTAATTCTGCATTTTACTCTTTGTACCTAGCTGGTAACTGACCTTGGGTACTACGCTCTGATCTGCACAATGTTGGTGGAGTTAGTCTGAAAGTGTGAGTAGACGTGTACCTATTTGGGGTGCTTGGTGTTATGGCAGATGGAGGTCTGACTGCAGGACTGGCAAGTTCACTGGGACCAGGAATTTGTTCTTCCTCTTCGGATTCTACTTCCAGTTCTTCAAGTCTTGGGTCTTCTTCAGGTAACACGGGTTCTGGTAACACAGGTTCTGGTAACACAGGTTCTGGTTTTGAGTCCATCATTGAAGGGAATGCAATCATTGGTACGACAACTGCTCCATGGTAATTTGGCCATGTTTTAGGAAAATCTCCTAGTACCGTGTGGAATACTTCTTCTTCTTTTCCTTTCTCTTGGATAGGATGGACCTGTACGGGTTCTATGACTTCAGGTGTCTTCAGGGTTTCAGGACACGATTTGAGTTGATCACGAGATACGACTTGTGAAGTTCTTCCTTCATCTTTGCTTATCAAATAGGTTTTAACATTGTCTAGGTTAGATGGTAAGACTGTGTATGGGATGGTTTCCCACTGATTATCCAGTTTGTTTGTACGTCTCTTTCTCTTGAGAACTTGATCACCTTCTTGTAATGGCATCGCTTGAGCATGTCTGTTAAAGGTCTTCTCTTGTCTTGCTCTTGCTTGTTGTAGGTTTCTCTCTACACATTCTTGCACTTGGTGATACTGTTTCTGACGTTTGGTATCCCAATCTGTTTCTTCTACTTCTGTATCTGGTTTTTCAATTCCCATTTCTAAATCAATTGGTAATTTACCGGGTCTTGCACGCATAAGGTAGGCTGGAGTGCAGTTTGTAGAACTCACAGGGACATGGTTGTATAAGTCTACCAAATCAGGTAATTTATCTGGCCACTGGTTTCTTTCTGACTCTGGTAAGGTTTTTAACAGTTCGATTACGATATGATTCATTTTCTCGCATAGACCATTTGTTTGGGGATGATACGTTGTTGTGCGAATCTTCTTACAACCGTACATATTGCAGAATTCCTTGAATAGTTCTGATTCAAAAGCTGGACCTTGGTCTGCAAGGACTTGTTCTGGGTAACCATGTGGTCTACAGAAATGCGTCTGGAATGCTTTTGCTGCCGTCTTCGCTGTCAAGTCTTTGACGGGTACCACCACTAAGAAGCGTGAGTAATGGTCCACGATGGTTAAGGCATAGACATAGCCTGACCGGCTTGGTGACAACTTGACGTGATCTAATGCGACTAGTTCAAGTGGTTGCTTGGTTATTATTGGTTGAAGCGGAGCTTTCTGTAGATCTTTCCTTCTGAGGTTGCATGCGGCACATCTTCTGCACCATAGTTCAATGGATTTTCTCATGCCAACCCAATAGAATCTGTCTCTTAGGATTGCTTCTAACTTCTTCCATCCAAAATGACCTGCGTTGTCATGGTAAGCTTCTAAGACCATCTGGGTGTCTCGCTTGGGCACGATTATCTGCCAGACCAGTTCATGCGTCTTGGGATTGGTAAATCGTCTACAGAGCTTCCCTTGATTCAGAAACAACTTGCCTTTCTCTTTCCAGAGCTGTATAGCTTCAGCTGGGGCATTATGATCAGGGTGTGCATGTTGTTGCGTAAGCAGTTCTTTCACTAGCTTCACGGCTGGATCAGTATCTTGGGTTTCGGCCCATTTGTAGTGTCTTAACGGGTTAAGATTTACTTCCTGTTTCTTTTGGTAGATGCCGGGTCGATAATCTTCTACCCTTGAACGATGAAAGGCCGGTAATTCAATCTCTTCCAACTCTTCCGGTTCCTCTTCCACGTCTTTCAGGTGCGGCATCCGGGATTAGGCATCTGCGTTCCCATTCTTGCGGCCTGCCCGATATTTGATGACAAAGTTATAGTTAGATAGCCGGGCTATCCATCGCTGCTCCAGAGCACCTAATTTTGCTGTGTCCAGGTGAGTCAACGGGTTGTTATCCGTGTAGATGGTGAATTCTGCACCTGCCAAGTAATGTTTAAAGCGTTCAGTCACAGCCCAAACTACTGCCAGTAGTTCTAACTTGAAGGAGCTGTAGTTCTCGGGATTTCTTTCTGTAGGCCGGAGCTTCCTGCTTGCAAAGGCAATAACTCTTTCTTTGCCTCCTTGCTTCTGCGACAATACTGCTCCCAGTCCCACGTTGCTGGCATCCGTGTAAAGAATGAATGGTTGATGGTAATCAGGGTATGCCAGGATCTCTTCTCCCGTCAGCGCACTTTTTAGCTTATTGAAGGAATCTTCTCTTTCCTCATCCCACCATGTCAGAGAATTACAGTTTGAAGTCTTCTTTGATCGTCCTACCAGAATGTCTTGCAGAGGAGCTGCTAGCTTCGTGAATCCTCGGATAAATCTTCTATAATAGCCTACCAGGCCCAGGAATTGCCTCACTTCTTTTACATTCGTAGGTCTTGGCCAATCCCTTATTGCTGTGACTTTATCAGGATCCGGTGCTACTCCCTCTGATCTCACGACATGTCCCAGGTACTGTACTTTTGGTTTAAGAAGGTGACACTTGGATGGCTTGATTTTCATGCCATATTTCGATAAAGCTTCGAACACTTCTGCCAGGTCTTGTAGATGTTGCTCGTACGTCTTCGAGTAGACTATGACGTCATCTAGGTACAGGAGGACAGTTTCAAAGTTCTTGTGTCCGAGGCAGCTCTCCATCAGACGTTGGAAGGTCCCGGGTGCGTTGCAGAGTCCGAACGGCATACAATTGAACTCACAGAGGCCCATCGGCGTAGTAAACGCTGTCTTCTCCTTGTCGGCCTCGGCCACAGGAACCTGCCAGTACCCACTAGTCAGATCAAGGGTGGAAAAGTAGTTAGCAGATTTTAATGCAGCTAATGACTCCTCAATCCTAGGTAATGGGTATGCATCCTTATGTGTGATGCGATTAATCTGCCGGTAATCTACACACATTCTCATGGTCCCATCCTTCTTTTTAACTAACACTAGAGGTGCTGCCCAGGGGCTACAACTGTCTCTTATTACCCCTGCAGATTTCATTTCTCTGAGCATATCTTTGGTGGTTTGGTAGTGAGCTGGTGGTAAGGGTCTATACCTCTCTTTTATAGGTTGATGGTTACCTGTGGGTATAGTGTGCTCTACCCCTTTGATCTGCCCAAAGTCTAACGGGTGTTTGCTGAATATCTGCTCATATTCTTTCACTACCCGGTATACTCCATGCTTGTGACGGGGAGGTGTAGAACTGGTACCTACATGCAACTTTTGGCACCAATCCTCCAGCTTCTCCTCTGAGCCATTATCATCCGCCTGACATGACGGGTTCAAGGGCTCGGCGGCTGTGATGTTATTGTTATCAACCGTGTACAACTTAGCCATGGTAGCATACTTTGGTAATGTGACCTCATCTTCTCCACAGTTCAATAGGCGTAATGGCACTCTTCCCCTGTGTACGTCAACTACTCCTCTAGCAGTGAGTATGGTCGGTCTACTGTCTGAGTACACGGGTTCTACCAGGGCTTGATAGTCTTGCCTTTTGATGACTATCGCGGCTCTGCACCATACCAACATTTCAGTTTTGGGAGGAATTACGATGGGTATTGGGTCACTTACTCTTACACTGCCGATCTCACCTCCGGAGATTTCTACCTGCTGCTTCAACATCAGGGCTTTAAAGCGAACCTGTCACCCCCCCCGGGCATCAAAAGCTCTAATAGCCACCTTCTGCAGCACTAAGGCTGCATTCTGAGAAGGTGCCTATAGGCTTTTGATGCCCTTTCTAGTATGAAATATTAAGTTAGGTAAATGCTCACTCTTCAGAAGATCGAAGACCGGGAGGCAGGGTTTCACGCTCCTCCGGCCCGCCCCCTCTTGTCAATCATTGTGCGCGCCTGCTGCTGTCTCCCCTCAGTGTGGAAAATGAACGCGCGTCTCCGTTCTCCTGCACGGAGCCGCGCATGCGCTGTGCGCCCGGTGTCGACTTCCTGGACACCGGGCGCACAGAGCATGCGCGGCTCCATACAGGAGAATGGAGACGCGCGTTCATTTTCCACACTGAGGGGAGACAGCAGCAGGCGCGCACAATGATTGACAAGAGGGGGCGGGCTGGAGGAGCGTGAAACCCCGCCTCCCGGTCTTCGATCTTCTGAAGAGTGAGCATTTACCTAACTTAATATTTCATACTAGAAAGGGCATCAAAAGCCTATAGGCACCTTCTCAGAATGCAGCCTTAGTGCTGCAGAAGGTGGCTATTAGAGCTTTTGATGCCCGGGGGGGGGTGACAGGTTCGCTTTAATCTCTTTGTGCAGAAGCCTCTGTTGTCCAGTTCCGGCAGTCTCGGCGATTTGCTGCAAAACACTTAACACTTCGGAAAAACATTTCTCAATGACATTCATTCCTACCACCATCACGGGTTCACGGCCTCGCCGGTCGACATTTACGATTATAATACCCTGTTTCTGCAATTCTACCTTCCCAACCTGAATATTCATCTCTCTAAATCCAACCTTTGGTATTATCAATCCATTACCAGCCCATATATCAAAATTAAAGTCATCTGGCGCATTAGTAATGTCTGAATCAGCCCAGTACCTTTTATATAGAACATGTGGGATGGATGTTATTTGGGATCCGGTATCCAACAAGGCACTAAAGGGGATGCCATCCAACACAATAGGGATCACTGGCTTTCCCCCCACGAATTTGTCATACCAGGCTGAGGGGCCTTGATCGTTCATTCCTGGGGAGCGGCCCGCCTGCCCAGGGTATCGTCGTTTAAAGGACACTCTCGAGCAAAATGGCCTGATTTCTGGCAACGGCGGCAAACGGGCTGTCCATCTGGTTGGTAGCGATTGCTGGGTCGTCCTCTTGTTGCTGGGTATCTTCTGGGCCTCATCCACGGAACATCCTCTCTGCTGGTCGCCAACTCGATCTTGGGTGCAGGTTTTGACTCTCGCAGTTCCTTGATGACCTTGGCCATGGAGATCACGGTGTCTGTCAGGGCATCTAGCTTTTGGTTGATGGCTGCATTTGAGATATATTCCCCGGCCTCAGCAGCAGTCGCTGACATAGCAGATGTCGCTGGCGCTGCCGCCTGCTGAGGTGCTGCTGCAGTGTCAAGCACAGTTGTTAATTCTCTCGGCTCTTCCAGCTGCTGCAGATGGATAGCTCTATCCTTCAGCTCAGTAAATGTCATGTCAGGGTTCTGCAGCAGTACCATGCTTAACTGTCCTCGATGGGAAGGGGAATGGAGGCCCTCTATGAATTGGTCAAATAGCATTTTATCAGCTCCCGGGGCTAGAGCAGGTTCTGCCAGTTTAAGGGCTTTGAGTGCTTCCTGCAGGTTCAAGGCAAAGTCTCTGGCACTCTGTTTAGGTTTCTGATGGCATGCAAAGAACCTCATCTTAGCCCGGGCATCAATAGCAGATTCAAAAGTTGCTTTTAGTCTGGCTGCTAGATGTTCTACAGTGTCCTTATCTGTGTCCAGCCAGGACTCCACCTCATGCCGTGCATTGCCCGTTAACTGTCCCATTATCATTCCTACACGCTGGGCTTCAGTGAGGGGATACATCACATAATACTCTTTAATCTTTTGCATAAAGTCAGTTAAAGTATTAGGCTCACCAGAGTATTGGGGCAGCCACATTGCCCCTGGAGTATACGGCATCAGGAATGGCATTATGGATGCTGTTCCTTGCGCCGCTGCACCGCCGGACGCTACTGGCTGACCCGGCGCTGCAGCTCCATCGGCTACTCCGCCGCCGTCTTGTGCATCGGCCTGCGACATCTTGGGCCCCCTTAGTTAATATGCGCCCTCCGTCTTCCGCTTCCGTCCGGATGTCTCTGGGAGGTTCCGGGGCGCAGCAGGGATCTCCTTCCCCGCCGGATGTCGTCAGCACCAAGGGAGGAGGCTGGGTTCGCGCCAATGCAGGGTACCGCCCCCTTTCTTTCCCGCGCGCCGCGCGCTCCAAAATGGCGGATCTTCAGAAATACAGTTCGGATGGCGCACTGGGTCCAATTCTTTTGGACCGGGTAGATCCTGTTCGTGACGCCAGGTTGTGGAGCCCCAGGTGGGACTGGGGTACTCGGTACCGGACCGGACGGTACTGGGGATGTCACGGGTGGCTTGGTCCGGACCGTGTCCCTGGGCCCTCACAATAAAGTTGGGGATTTATTTACAAGGGGATTGTCACGGGTGACGCCACCCACTTGGTGCGGCCAGTGATGGGGCCGCCGCTGCTGCAGAACCTCCGGGGGTGATGTGAGGGCAGCGGAGGTGGTATAGTTCCAGTGGGGGGAACTGTGTCCCCCGGGGCAGTAAGGGTTTAAAGTCTATTGGGGTTATAGATGGTGGAGAAGAGTTGGAGGACACACACTCACGTTTAGTCGACACTGGTGCACTTCCCTTCTTCTCCCGATGCTGCAGAGCTGACAGGCTGGATCTGTAGGGAGGAATTGTCTCTGTGCTGAATCTGGAGCAAAGGTCGCAATCAATACACAGACTCCAAAGCTGTTTTCTTGTTCAAATATGTTTTATTTGATTTTGAGTAACAAAAGGTAACATATCTATAAATTGTATAAAGATGTAGTAAGATCTATACAGTACAACTGTTGTGGAAAATCCAAAATCAAGCAATTAGTGATTCAAATTCAGACTAGAGTCAATTTTTAAGTTCAAAGAATTACACAACGTATATTTCTAAATCAATTATAGAAAACAATATTTTAACTATTTACAATAAGGTAGGTCACACACAGAGGAAAGGGAGAATGGTAAATTAGGTGGGGAAGATAGGGGGTTGTTGAGAATTTATTTACCCAATACTAATCTAGAAGGGAATGCTGAGAATTTCTGGAAGGGAAATGAATATTCCAGTACATCCATTTTCTTTTGTATTTTTCATAGAGTTTATTTTTGATTGAAAATGAAAATTCATATGCATTATGAGTGGAGAGTCTCTCTAAAAATGTAGCAAACAAAGGAGGTTGAGGGTCCTTCCACAATGTTGCTATGTAGTTTTTGGCTGCTAAGAGAATGTGGGTTATGAGGGGCCTAAATTTTCTGGGAATTAATTCGATTCCAATTAAGAGTAGGACCAATTCTGGAGTGAGATGAACATCAATGTTCGAAATATCTTTTATTAGTAATTGGATTTCACCCCAGAATAGTTTGAGATGTTTGCATTCCCAAAAAATATGTGAAATATTTCCTATGTTATTGCAGTTTCGCCAGCAGAGTGGAGATATATCTTCTTTAATTTGGTGTAATCTGGCGGGAGTGTAATACCAGCGCGTAAGGGTTTTGTAATGGGTCTCGACTAATGAGGAGCAAGATATATAGATATATAGGTTTTTGAAAGTGTCTTCTAAATGGCTAGTTGGGATATTGATTTTCAGTTCTTTTTCCCATGCAATTATGTTACTGGTCTTTAAGATAGTTGAGTCTGAGTTGATGTTTTTATAGATGTTTTTAGTTGCCCAGAAAACTGGGGTATGTGGGTATTTTATCATTTGAATTACATTTAGAGGGATATAAAAGTTTAATTTATGTTTATTAGTAAGATGATTAATTTTATCCCAAGTCTTTGCTTCTTCGTCTTTAAGTTTGAATGTAGAGCTTAGGGTATTGAAAGGAATAAGTTGGTTCTCTTGATTCAAGATATCCATAACAGACTTGATTCCCGATTTTGTCCAAGAATCTAGCTTTACATTTGGGGAAATCAAGGATATGGTCTCAATGGGAATCCAGTTTGGTAGTGAAGTTGGGAAGCAATCAAACGATTTAGACATTAAGTGTCTCCAAGATTGGATAGCTGCTTTGACCGTGTGTTCTCTTGGAAGTCGCTTTGATTTGTCACACAAATACGAGAGCAACACTAGTTTAAGTCCATTTCTTGAATGTTTAGATTCTTCCATAGATAGCCAGCCAGGTCTGTTCTCCTCTCTCCACCAAGTCTGACTGAGCTTTATAATAGTTGCATGATAATATGCTGATAAGTTGGGTACCGCAAGACCACCATTCAATCTACTTTTCTCAAGTGTAGCTCTTGCGACTCTAGGTTTTTTTCCCCCCAAACAAATCTAGATAGTTGGCTTTGGAACCTGTTGATCCAGGATTTTTTAATTGGAAGCGGTAAAGAACGAAACACATATAAAATTTTAGGTAGAATGAACATTTTGTATGACTCAATTTTGCCTAGCCAAGACATGCCTGTCTTTGATAAATGTGATATATCATCTTGTACGGTTTTAAAGACTTCATTTAAGTTTGTGTCAGAGATCTTAGAAATTAGTTTGGTAATTTTGATACCTAGGTAATCTAAGTTCTCTTTTTCCCATGAAAGGTCATTTTCTAATTTAAGGGCATTAAGTAGATCTGAGTCTAAGTTGAAGTGGAGTACTTGTGTCTTTTTAAGATTAATTTTGTAGAGTGAAACACTAGAGAAGTCTTCAATAGTGGCTAAGAGGTTTCGTAGAGAATTAAGTGGGTCTGTTAAAGTCAAGATTACGTCATCAGCAAAAAGGCTGATTTTATATTCTTTTAGATGGGAATGAACACCTCTTATTAGGGGGTTCATGCGAATTTTTTCTGCTAGAGGTTCTATAAATAGGTCAAATAAAGAGGGGGACAATGGGCAGCCTTGTCTAGTTCCGTTAGTTAGTGGAAATTCCTCCGAGAGTGTATTATTAGTTAGTATTCTAGCTGTTGGATTGGAGTAGAGTGACTTAAGGACATTCGTGATCTTTCCCTGAAATCCAAATTTCTTTAAAGCTTTAAACAGATAGCCCCAATGGACTCTGTCAAATGCTTTCTCTGCATCGACAGAGACCATAATCATTGGAGTTTTAGTTTTCTCGGTGTGGGTCATTAAATTTAGAACTCTCCTTGTAGCGTCCGCTGAACCTCTTTTTTGGACAAAACCTACTTGGTCATTATGTAGGAGTTTTGAGATGACTTTTTGAATTCTTGTGTTAATAGTTTTAGTGATAATTTTAAGATCCGTGTTAAGCAATGATATAGGTCTATAATTTGTGACATTTTCTTTATCTCCTTTATTTTTTGAAATTACCGTTATAGTTGCTTGTAGCATTTCTTTTGGGAGGGAAGAATTACTGTCAGTTAGGTAATTAATTATTTTGGTTAGATATGGCGAAAGAGTCTCTTCAAAGGTGGAGTAATACTCGTTCTGAAGGCCATCAGGGCCTGGGGATTTACATTTCTTTAAGGAATGAATAGTATCAGAGATTTCTGTTTCAATAAATGGGGCATTTAAGTAGTTTAAATCTTCTTTAGATAAACACGGGAGATTAATGGGATCTAGGAAGGAGGAGATTTTAGAAGAAGTTGGAATGGGCTCAGCAGAAGTTTCTTTAAGGTTATAAAGGGACTTGTAATATTCAGCAAACGTATCTGAGATTGCTTGTGGGGATTTTTGTAAGATGTTATTTTTGTTTTTGACTTGTAAGATGTTAGTTTTGGCTCTGCGAATTTTTATTAGTCTGGCAAAAAGTTTTGAGGGTTTATTCATACAGGAGTAATAGTTAGATTTGTTTATTCGCGAGATTTTGTCAAATTCCGAAGTTAGTAGACATTTTAGTTCAACTCTAAGCCTAAGTATTTCCTTGATTGTAGAGTTATTGATGTTTTTTGTAACGTCTGACTCTAAGTCCGTGATTTTTTTTAGTAAGTTCTCCGTGTCTCTCAAAAGAGTCTTCTTGTGCCAAGAATTCAACTGGATCAAAAGGCCCCTTACAACTGCCTTATGAGCAGTCCATAATGTAGTTATGGACGTTTCTGCAAGGTCGTTTTCTTTAAAGTAAAGTTTCAACAGATTCTGAATTTCAAGTTTATATTGTGGATGGTTAAATAAAAACGAGTTAGCTCTCCATAGTTTAGGAGCGTTATTTGGATAACCACTAATTGTTTCGAATATCACTGGTGAATGGTCGGACCAAGTTCTTGGGAGAATTTTAACAGATTTTATCTTGTGGAGGGAGCCTATATTTGTTAGAATCAAATCTATTCGGGCAAAAGATTTATAAACATTAGAAAAATGAGTGAACTCAACTGACGAGGTGTTAACACATCTAAAGGCATCATACAATTCCTCCTTATTGAGTAAGGGATCAAGTTGAGTGTTTAAATTTCTAGACTTGTTTGACGAGTCTAGAGTTGAATTAGGGACTGCATTGAAGTCTCCGAAGATGTATAGTGTGCCTTTCTGTGATTCTCTTATGGTTTTTAATAGTTTTTTTAGAAATGCAATCTGGCCACTATTGGGTGCATATAAATTTACTAGCGTGTGAGTAACGTCATTTAGTTGACAAATGAGAATAATGAATCTGCCTTCATTATCTTTAATGACTTCTACTTCTTCAAATTTGATTGTGTCTCTAATTAGGATAGCTACACCCGCCTTTTTCTTTTTGTTAGATGAAAGGTAAATGTGGGGGAATTTACTGTTGGTGAATTTCGGAGTGTTATCGATACAGAATCTGGTCTCTTGTAGGCCCGCCACGTCTATGTGATTTCTTGCTAACTCTTTCCATACAAAAAATCTCTTCTGGGGAGAGTTAAGGCCATTAGTGTTAAGAGACATAAATTTGTTAGTCATTACTGTGTATGCAGTAAATTAGTCTTGGAGAGATTAAACTTTCGGAGTGCTTAAGGAGATTGGGGAAAAGGGAATTCTGTGACCTACCTGGTCAGTTACAATAGAATTGTTTTTTTATTTAAATGTTAAACTTACAATTTAAAAGAAAGAAGAATAAAGAAAATTAGAAGGTTTCACTGTTGTGAAGCAAGTGACTAATGTATTGAGGAAGGGTTCAAGGGAACCGATGAAGGTCTTCCTTAGGGCTAATGTTATGGCCATAGGTGCCATGCTTCGATCATTTAGTTAAAGTCTGCGAAAAACTTACAGAGAATCACCCGGTCTCATTTAAACGGAGGTCTCTAAGAATCTTCAGACCGTCGTTGACGTCATCTATATTGAATGATTTGTGATTGAAGGTGAATATCACACTTGTAGAAGGACGTCCCCATCTGTAAATTATTTGTCTATCTCTCAGGACGTCTGTAATCGGTTTTAAATTCTTTCTCCTCATCATGGTTTCTTTCGACATATCCGTAAACACCTTTATCTTGTCAAAAGGCGGAGGGAGGCTTTTATTTTTTCTTAGGTAGTTGTTGACTAGGTCTTTGGTTTGGAAGAATGAGTATCGTACAATCACATCTCTTGGGATGTCATCTTTTAAGTGTGGAGGTTTGGGTAACCTATGGGCTCTTTCAATGGAATATTCAATTTCCGTGAGAGCAGGAATTGTTTTTTTGGTTACATTTTTGATATAAGGGATAAGATCGTTGTATTTTACACTCTCAGGAATACCTCTAAATTTGAGATTTAGTCTTCGATCTCTGTCCTCCCTGTCTGCAAGTTTGTCCTTCAGAGTTTTTATCTCTTCTTTCATCTTAATTTGGTCACTCTTAGTCACTTTACTTTCAGTTTTGAGGTCAGCAATTGATTTTTCGGATTTGTCTACCCTTGTGATTATTGTTGTAATGGATGATTTCATTTCCTCAAACTGCTCTGATATGTCTTTTCTTATGGAGTGTTTAAAGGCTGTAAAAAGTTTTAAGAAAAAATCCCTATCTAGGGGCTGTCCCACGTCTAAGTTGAGGAGTGGAACATCCTCCGACTGGTCTTTCCTCAGTTTCTGTCTAACTGGACTACGAAATTGTAAGTCTAGGTCTAAGTTTGTGTCATTAGGGTGGGATGTTTCTTGCCGAGATTTAGAAGGTGTCTCCATCTCCTTTCTCTTTGAGCTTATATGTGTAGTTTCGTGGTCAATTATATCTTCTGTAGAGAGTGTCCAGTCCTCTGTGTTGGATTCAATGTTGATTTTATCCTTCTCTATACTTATATTATTTTTGTTAGAGAGAGGGGTTGGAATTTTGCTCTTATGGGGATTTTTTGATGTATCTTTTATGTGATCTACACTGTTAGAGCTTGGATTTGGTTTTGTTTTTGGAGGCATTGTATTTATAGAATTTGAGACTTGGATTGGTTGTAAGTGGAATAGATTAAGTAAGTGAACGGGAATAAGAGAAGGATTGGCTTTTGTGTGGAAAATTGTATTTGTTGTTTAAATTGGGATAGTAGTTGTTATGGGTAACTGCTAGTGGAAAAGTAAAGTAAGTTGGAATGTGAAAATCAATTATGTAGAATATATATTTAAAAGGACAGAACATCAAGACAGATAATAACAATGTTGAAGATTCAAAAGTTAGACGTTAGCTGAAACCTGAATAGATTTTTCAATACACAAAACTTAATTCACTGGTTGAACAGAGATCATAAAATTCAACAGATATTCACCAGATATCAAGACATTTAAGAGACAGGAACCTGAGGCATGAGAACAGTCTCAAGGAACAAACTCTTTTAAAGCTGTATTATGTTTATCATTAAGTTCTTAAGATGTATAGTCTCAATTGTTAACTAATCAAGAGAGTGAGTATAATGTACATTGCTTCACCTATGCAATCAGACTCAAGAGTGTCTCATAAATAGTCTTAGTCTTGAAGTGTACACACCACTGAATTTAATCAGTAGTAATAGCGCTGTCAGAGAGAACAGAGTTAAGGGTAAACAAATAGGATTATCTCACCCAAACAATTAGCGTGCTGTTTGTATAGGTAATGGGTGAGACCTAGTTATAATAATGAGTCACCGCTGAGAAGCTTGTGTACGGTGGGGATGTAAAATCCCTCTTGTCTGCAGGGGTCTCCCTCGTCACAGATCTGTAGTTTTCTTATCTGTGTCCAGGTCTGCGCAGCTTGTGAGCGTTGCTGGAAGCTCTGCCAGATCCTCTGTCTTCACACCTGGGGTTGAATTTTCTGTGTTGTGGGCGCTGACATCAGAGATTTCTAGCAAGGAGATCCAGGACCCCCTTCCTATCCACAGATCCTCCCACTCTTTCTGAATCTTCACACCAGGGATAGGAAAACAATGCCGTCACTTCACCCGGGCTTCAACTCTCGCCGGAGAGTTACAGTCTGAGGCAGGTAACACTTGTCACTTCTTTCCCAAGCGTGAGGGGCACTCACCGGGAGAATAAAACAGCATCAAGCTGTGGACACAGATCAGTTGCGTAGGTGTGCAGATATAATCCAGGAGTTCAGCCAAGAAGCTCCGGCAGTTCTCTCAGCAAGTCCCGGGCGTGCAGGGAGCGCAGGTTGTATGAGGAGCCTAGAAAATGGCGCCCGTCTTTCAATTAGGACTCTGTCACGGACCTTTAGCGGTAACTGTGCTCACCGCAGCCTCATGAGATTCGGTCAGGAGGGTCCCTGAATAGTTCAAAGTTGATCCTGTGGCTTTTGAGTGGGTTGCTGACTAGAAAAGCCAGGTTTCCCTGTCGCTTGTAGTGAGGCACCGGAGCTCAAGAGATCCTGTCTCCTACATAGAGCTGCAGGCCACGCCCCTCTCCAAAGCTGTTTTCTAAAGCTTTACTGCAGATGTTGTTGCAGGCTATAGTCCACGGAGTCTGTAATGGGGCTAAGCTCTCTCCCAACCCTGTCCGGGGTCGTCAGCGTCCTTATGCTGCACTCTGTGTGTGTGTCCTGGCTGCTGCTATTAGCTGAGCTGCTGGGATTCCTCACGTCTCTCTGTATGCTACTGGTACCACTTGGCTAGGCAACTTGAGTCCTCTATGCTGTGCTGACCCCTCCGTGTTGCTTCGCTCTGGTACTAGGGGGCATCTAGAGATCCCGCTGTTCCTGGATTCACTGTGCTGTGGGTGCCAGACACAGTACCGGATCCGGTGTCCGTCTCTGTGCGCACTTCTGGGGCAAGTGATGGTGTCACTCTAGCTCCCAGATGTGTTCCTCTGCCTTTCGTTCTCCTGTTCCTCTGACCCTTGCTAGGTCTGCACTGAGCTAACTCTGCTCTCCGTGAGCTCTTCACAGCACTACACCGTGCTGTACGGTCTCCTGAGCTGTTCTCAGCTCTCCCTCATGGGCAAGAGTATATAAGGAAGCAGGTGGTGCTCCCCCTCTTGCCCAGAGGTGGTAGTGTTTGTCAGTGTGTAGTGGGGGAGAGAACCCATGTGATGTTATTGTGGCACATTAACCCATGGGGTGCCACACTTATTTTCCTGCTCTTTTCTGCCCGCACTGTGGCGCAGTTCAATTTCTGTAATGGCTGCCCGGTTTTACAGTTCACAAACAGTTCATAAAGTTCAATTTTTGGCACACAGTACCCGTTTTACCGGGCACGGGATCCTGTTCGTGACGCCAGATTTGAGGCGGTCGACAGGGTAGCGGGTACTCGGGTCTCGGGGCTGATGGCAACTTTGATGAGGAATCACGGCTGGTCGGTCCCCGATCCCGTGCCCTGGACCCTCAATGGCGGGGAATGGTGGGGATAAGGGGATTGGTAACATGACACCACCTATGGCACCTGGTAACGGGTATACCAGTGCTGCAGCCGGCCGCTGAGGTGATGGTGGGTGCAGCAGAGTGTGGTACAGCTCCCCACAGGTGGAACTTTACCTCAGGGCAGTGGAGATGGATGAGGGGAGTAGTAGTCGCGTCTCTGCAGTTTGCTTCATATCCATGTGACCATTCATGCATGAAGTACTCAAAGTATTGATTTTTTGGCCTCTACTTAGATTTTGGTGACAAATCTTACAGATAACATGGGTAGACTAAGGGTATGTGCACACAGTGCGTTTTTGCTGCGGTTTTGCTGCGGTTTCTGCCTGCGGTTTACCATTGGTTTTATAGTAATGTATGCTAATTTGTTCCTGCGGTTTTGATTACCAGCAAAACCAATGTGTTTCACAGAAACGCTGTGCCCACACATTAGTTTTTGTTCTCTGGAGACAGTGTAAACACCACAGGATTTGCTGCATTTTTGTTTTCCAGCAAAACCTTTGATTCTAGGATTAGCTGTCCCAACACATTGGTTTTTATTTGGTGAAGAAAGTGGAAACACCTCAGGTTTTGCTGTGTTTTAGAAATAATGAGCATGTCAATTCTTTGCTTAACTTTTGCTAAAGTGGAAACCCCTGTGGTATTTCCATTTTCTGTAGAGAAAAAAAACAGTGTTGTGTGTGAAAGCTTTTCCTTGATCACAAAGGTTTTGATGGAAACCAAACACTCAGAATTAGATTAGCATAGATTTACATAAAACCAAGGCAAAACCAGATCTCAAACGCAGCAAAACCTGCCAGTGGGCACATACCCTAAAGGCTAGTGGATTTTTGAATGTGCTGCATGAAAGTCACCTCATCAACCATTTTAAGCTTGCAACTCTGGGGCAATTAATGCCACTTAAGTGGTGTCTGTGCCCAAATTTTTGGAAAAAATGGAGACTCTTGTTGGAGTCCCCTTGCTGTGTTTTACATGATTTTAGAAGGGCATGACATGCCTATATCTGTATCTCCTCCTACTTTTACTCATCCAGCTCTTTTCTTTTCGCATTTTTATATGTACTTGTCACTTTTCCATGTGTTTGTTGTGTCTTCTGAGTAGTTTGTCACCTTTTGGACACATTAGAAGGTGTTTTCTATGTGTTCTCTATGTGTTTCTGTTTGCCTGCCATTGTTTTCAATGTATTCGACGGTGTTCGACGAACATTCGACGAACACACCCACAATTCAACTAATCAAATCGAATTTGAATACAAGGGTGGTGGCTCATCTCTAATTAGAATCTGCATGTGGGGCAGATAGGAATGGGGTTAAAATAAGATGGTAGACACACCATGGCTATGGGGCAGGAGTGGGGCACGTGTGCTCAGTCAGAAAAAACTATACTAACAATACATGAGAAAACTGCTGTGAAAATACTAGAGTGGGCAAATACATGAAGCTAATGTAAGTATACAAAGCTAATGTAAACATCTGTTACATTTTTCATTATCTTCATGTACTTGCCCTCTCTAATATTTTCACAGCAGTTACATGATATGTTCCCTTTTTCTTATGTCCCAGAGTGCAGCTGTATACCTCCCTATAGATATCTATTTTTCTTCTGGCACCAGTTCACACTTTTTGATTACAGCGGTCAGTTTTTTTTTTATATTATTAGTATGTTTTCTTCTTACTGAGTGTGGCACCCTGTGCCAGGTAAGCCACAGAACCAACTAGTACACTAAGGGATTTCCATGTCTGGTACTCACATACATCCAACACCTTCCACTCCAGGCCTGTAGGGGGAGCTCTACTGGTTGCTGTTAAGCCAGATCCCCTATAAATACAAATGCTGGGGGAAAATTAGCCAGAGTGTGCAGTCACTAGGAGAACTGTGAAGTCAGGTCAGTGCCTAGTGAGCTAAAACTGGTTACCAGAGCCATGCTAGGCCCGACACCAGTGCACCTCCAGAGCCAGTGTGAGGGTCCAGAGAGCGAGGACCGCAGGCAGAGGCGAGGAACACTTCAGAGGGGGAAGAGAAGCCATCCCGACTCACCCCAGGAGAACACCCGTCATTAGAGACCAAGTCTGCACAAAGGGAAAGAGATCAGCCCAGCAGAGAATCCAGTTCACCGTGGAGGCTTAGCTTCTCAGACACCCGCAGCACCCGCATTTGAAAGCTAGGGGACCGCAGGAGAGATAGCGGTAGCCAAGAGAGATAGCCCTCAGTGCAGCAACACGGGTGTAACAGACGCAGAAGGTCAGGTTAGGTTTCACACACGCCAGACTAGAGATAAGGAACAGGACAAGGAGGCCTATACCTCACTCGATGTGGAAGTCCCAAAGTGTATCCTTCATCCCTGGACGTGTACCGGTTTCTATCAGTAAAGGTACCAAAAGAGACTTTCTGTGAGTGTGTGCTCATCATTCCAGTCCCACACCACAACGACTGCGCTGCCCTACTCCACCATCTGTCCATACAGCCCCGGGACCCAGCTCTTCCTGTAGAGAGCCACAACACCTTGCTGCCGCCCATCCCCTGGAGGTCTCAGCAGTACTGGTGCCATCACCGAACCTACAGGTGGCGTCACAACTGACAATAACTTTAATCCCTGTAAATATACCCATTTTCATTGTCACCCAAGGGCACAGGATCTGGCACGGACCACCCGTGACATCTCTGCACCTGACCGCCCGAGACCTGAGTACCCAGTTCCTTGTGGCCCCAGACACTGAGCACCCTCGCCCTACCCCTACCCCATAGCCATGGTGTGTCCACCATCTTATTTTAGCCTTACCATTGCACAGGGGCAAATATCATCAGCTGCAGAGGTGATGATTCCAGCATCTTGTGCAATGCTAAGTAAATCCTGAAAACATGCACTGTTTGGGGCCTTTGATAACTGCACTTGACCAGCCCTGTTCTGTGGCTTGTCACCAGTCTTTGTAGGGCAGTATCAAAGCACCTCTTTGCAGAAACAGTCCAGTACACAAGGAGTGAAGTAAAAAAACTTTACTGTAGCACAAACTATAATTTTTGGGATGTGTTAAAACATTCACGAGTTACTACATAAAAAAAGACACAGGTCAGAATTGAGATAAAAATAGCCTCATCATGAAGGTGAAAGCCAGCTTGGGGGTGAGGCGGTAAAGTGAATAAATGCAGATTTCTAGTTCTCGACAGTGACTTACCATTTTTAAAATTTTCCAGGAATAAACTGTCTTGCAGCTTTTTCAGCACTGCCCAGGATGGAGGTCGCTGCTCATTGTGGTACTCCGCTGCCGGATGGCCTCAGGAGGGGGGTCACAGGGACTACTTCTCCAGGGGCATTCTCCCACCACCATCTGACCAAATTGTCAGATGCTGATCGTTGGCAAATGGCCAGGACCATTTTTCCGACATTGGTCTACCGCTGTCACGCATGCATCGGCGTGTGTGACAGGGGCAACAACCAACGATCCCCATTCTGCGACCGGCACCCTGAACGATCCAAACGACCGTCAGGTGTTGGGCGCAGACTGGCTGATCGCTGGTGAGTCTGCCTGTGTGACAGCTCACCAGCGATCAGATAATGATGTCCCAGCGATCCCGCTGGAACATCGCAGTGTGTAAACTGGCCTTCAGGCAACGCTGACAGGCCCTTCAGAATCAATGGCCCCTGTGGGTTTGGGCTTAGCTAGATCGCTAACCAAGAGAGTCCTGACCTCTATCCGATGCAACATACTCTCCAGGCCGGCCTCCTGCTGCCATTTTTGAAACTCATCGGCGATACCAACCCGACTTACACAAACCGCGAACCACCACTTGCTGCCCATCACCTTCACGAAGGTGACCACCTCCCCAACAAACATTGGAGGGGAGATTGTCACACAGCAGGGGGGACCAATTGATGTAGCATGAAGTAAAGTTATTGCACATTTTCAAGAAGCAATATCCATAGTATGGTGTTGCATTAGTGTGAACAGACTTATAAGACCATGTATGAGAAGCATATAATGGCCATATGCTATGTTTATATGAATTGCTATCACATAAGTGTGGAAGAGATGGCCTCACATGCTGCTGACCCTCTGCAATAATACAGGTTTGCTGTCCCCTAATAAAAATGATTAAAAAAAGAAGAAAGTATTTTAAAAAATGAAAAAAATAACCTCTTCACCCCAGGGAATTTTCCATTTTCCGTTTTTCATTTTTTCCTCCCCTTTTTCCAAGAACCATAACTTTCTTATTTTTCATCCCTACAGACATATGAGGGCTTGTTTTTTGCGGGATGAGTAGTACTTTTGAATACAACTATTTATTTTACCATATAGTGTACAGAAAAATGGGAAATTCCAAGTTTGGTGAAATTGCAAAACAAAAAGTTGCAACTCGGGTTGGTACGAGTTTGTAGATACCACACATCTACACTTTTACTGTTCTCTAAGTGGTGAAAAAAAATTCAGAAGTTTTTAAAAAAATAATTTTTGCGCCATTTTTCATGACCTGTAGGGTTCTCATTTTGCGGATCCAGGGCTAAGTGACAGCTTATTTTTTGCAGCTTGAGCTGACGTTTCTAATGATACAATTTTTGGGTAGATGTGCTGTTTTCATCACCCATTATTTCATTTTATTACAATGTTGTGGCAACCGAGAAAACATAATTTTGGCGATTTGACTTTTTTTTCCATTACACACTTTACTGATCTGATTAATAATTTTAGTTTTTTTTCAGACTTTTTTAAATGCAGAAATAACAATTATGTGTATATTTTTTAATAATTTTATTTTCAATGGGGCAAAAGGGAGGTGATTTGAGCTTTTTTTTCTTTATTTTACTCTGCCCACTAGAGGGTCTCAGTGCTGCACACACAAGTTACTTCTCTTATCTAGAGACATGGCGCTGTATCTCTCTAGGTAAGAGAAATAATCACTGGCAGATGACCAGCAGAAAGAGATTCAGGACAGCTTCCAAGGTCATGAGAGGACCCCAGGCTGTAAAGGTACCAGATGGAGGTCCCTTGATCGCTTCACGGAACCTCCACTCTCACCGGGGAATGGCAATACCCACCACGGGGCTTTGGATTGCTCTGTCAATCACTGACAGTGTGATCAAGAGGGTTAACACCACTGATCAGATTGCTGATCCGATTGGTGGTGTTAGCTACACATCTCAGCTAAGATAAGCTGAGGTGCGGGGGAGAGAATGCGAGCTTACAGTGTGAGCTTAAATACATCAGGGGGTGGGACATGGCCAAGAGCGTATATATATATATATATATATATATATATTTATTTATTCATTTATATAGCGCTATTAATTCCATAGCACTTTACATACATCAGTATATGTCCTTGGTCATGAAGGGGTTAAGTAAGCTCTCTTAAACTGATGTTTTAGGGACATTGTAAAGTTCCTGGACTTCACAGCTGCTACCACATCTGGCACTGTTTCCTAAACTCACACCCTGTAAGTGTCAAAAATGCCTGCAAACTCCAGGAAACTTAAAACATTTATTTTAAAGCTCAAAAAAATTCTACAAGTTGAAAGAAAATGGTAGACAAGATGGCTGGGAACAAGCATTTTGGCCCCAAACAATCAGGGAAAGTTTTAGGGTCATTTTAAATTTTGAACTTTTTTCCCGAAAAAAACAGTGAAAAAACAGATGATTTTTATTTATTTTTTTTTTGTTAAATTGCTCAGGTTTCTAATCGCAAACCAAATGCAATGTTCATATTGAATTTTAAATTGGCGAACATGCTCAGTGAAAGTGTGCTCATTTTTAGTGATGAACACCTTGAGCCCATAGGTGCTTCACAGAATTTGAGATCATCTGGCATTAAAATAAAAAAATGTACATTTTATCCAAAAAAGTGTTCTTTGAGCTCAAAATTTTTTTATTTTCACGAGTGTAACAGAAATTGTACCATACCATTTTTTGTGTGACACATGTGGGGGAAAACTACTGTTTCTTTTAGCTACAACTTTTGTTTTTTTCACAAGGGTAACAGAAAAAATTGCACCATGCTATTTGCTTTGCAACTTCTCCCGAGTATGCCCATACCCTATATGTAGTGGAAAACTACTGTTTGTGCATACGACAGTGTTCAGAAGAAATGGAGTGCCTTTCAAACTCAAAACTGGCTGGAATTGTTAACGGATACCATATCTCACTTGGAGAACCCCTGATGTGCCTAAACAGTGGAAACCCCTGACAAGTGACCCCATTTCAAGGAACTTATTTAGAATTGTTGTGATCACCATGAACCCTAAGGTGCTTCACAGAATTTTATAACAGTGAGCTGTGAAAAAAAAATTAAATTTTTTCCCTCAAAAATATTCTATTAGCTCAAAGCTTTGCATTTTAACAAGGTTAACAGAAAACAAAGCACCATACAATTTGTTTTGTAATTTTTGTTGAGTACACCAATACTTTACATGTGATTGAAAACTACTTTTGAGATACAGTGCAAAGCTCAGAAGAAAAGGAGCGCCATATTGGACTTTAGATTTAGTTGGAATGGTTTGTGGGCACTGTGTTGCATTGGCAGAGCCTCTAAGGTGCAATAAAAGCAGAAATGCCCTACAAATGACCCCATTCCTCAGTGAATTTAAGTATGGGTGAAGTTAGCATATTGAAACCACAGGTGTGTCACAAAATGTTATACTATTAGGTCGCTAAGAAAAAAAGTTTCAACTACTAAAACGTTTAAACCCCAGATTTTCAATGTTTCACTAGGGAAATAGGTAAAAAAGGGCCCCAAAATGTGTTATACAATTTCTCCTTAATGTGACAATACCCCACATATGACTGTACAGTACTGTTTGGCCACACACCAGAGCTCAGGAGAGAAGGAGCGCTATTTGATTTATGGAGCACAGATATTCCTAAAATAGTTTGTAGACTCCATTTGCAGAGTTCCTAGGTGATGTTGAAGCACCCCTCTGGGAGTTCATTTATGGGCTTAATTTATAAAATGCATTTTATGTTTACTTGTGTTATCTTTATCTAACATTTACATTTATTTAGTGATGTAACAACTAAGTGTGACAAAGATGAAAACGACTATGAAATCAGGAAGGGGTAAACACTTTTCCACGTCACTGTAACTATACATCCTTGGTCGGGAACTCCTTCCTTCCCAAGATGTATAGGTGCATCCATGGTTGTGAAAAGGTTAAACAGAAGCTGATCAGCAGTATCTGGTAGAAGCCACTACTTGTCACGGGTGGCACGGATGACAGGGTAGAGGCCACGCGCAGACGGTCCCAGCGTTTGGCCAATCAGCCATAATGTTTGAGGACGGTCCGTCTTTCAGGGGCATTTACCTTCTGTGTAGATAGAGAGAAGGTATGATAAGATCTCCCTATCATGGGGAGACGGCTGGGAAGGTCTTGTGCTCGGTCTGGTTTCTACACCAGTATTCTGGGTCACTAGGACCCAGCAGGTTCTTCCCACCTTTATAAGGAGTTTCATTGCCCTCCCTCGGTGCAGGTGATATTTCCTTGTGCACTCATTATCCTTGCTCCAGCAGAAGCTGAGGTTGTGGAGGTTGCTGTGCTCTGCTGCAAGATAAGTGTTTTCTTTCCCCATTGTCTGTTTTTCCTTGTGTTTGTCTTTAGTTGTTAGTGGAGGGGTCTAGTGAACCTCTCCATCTGATCCTTAGATAAGGTAGTGCTAGGATCAGAGAGGGACGAGGTTCGTGGTCGGCGACAGTTGAGGAAACTGTATAGGGACGTCAGGGCAGACAGGGTCAGCCCCAGTAAGACTAGGGGTCACCCTCTCCCTCTTGTGCCCATAGCTTTAGGGACTCCTTATTCCCCCCCCCCCCCCGTCGTTGTCCTACGCTGAGTGTCTCTCCCGCTCCCAGCGTGACATTATCACCTGCCAATACTGTAACTGAAGGACAGGGGAGGAACCGATTTTTCTTCCTTTCCTTATGGATCCTGTGTCTGCTTTGGCCCAGCAGCTGCAGTCACTGTCTTTGGAGGTTGCGGACCTTCGGTCGGCTTTACAGGGCCCGCAACCGCAAAATGGTGTCTTGGGGAATCAAGCATTGGGTCAGGCCAGACCTGAACCTAAGGTTGCCCTCCCTGACAGGTTTTCAGGAGGTAGAGATAAGTTTACTGTGTTCAAAGAGGCCTGTAAATTATATTTTAGGCTTAGGCCTTATTCCACTGGTGATGAGCAGCAGCGTGTAGGAATTATTATGTCGCTACTGCAGGGAGATCCCCAGTCCTGGGCTTTCTCTCTGCCACAGGACTCTACTTGTCTCCGCTCTGTGGATGAATTTTTTGACGCACTGGGCCTCATATATGATGACCCTGACCGTGTCTCTTTGGCTGAATCCAGGTTACGCCATCTCCGCCAGGGGACTCGGTCGGCGGAATCGTATTGTTCTGAGTTCCGCAGGTGGGCTACGGACACGAAGTGGAACGATCCGGCGCTCAGGAGTCACTTTTGTCAGGGTCTTTCGGAGAGGCTGAAGGATGCTCTGGCGGTTTATGAGACCCCTCCGTCCCTGGAGGCGGCTATGTCGTTAGCTATTCGTATGGATAGACGCCTCCAGGAGCGGAGGGGTAGACCTCCTGTTACTGGGAGCCATTCTCGTGGTGATTCCTGGTTACTGGGAGGTCACGCGGAGGGTGAGTCGTTCCTCCCGAGTGCGGAGGAACCTATGCAGCTAGGAGGAGCGGCGGCCTCGAGGTTCTCCTCCGGTACCTCCCGGGGCAAGGGGAAGGGGGTCTGTTTTTTTTGTGGGAAAGGGGACCATTTTATTGGGGCCTGTCCCTACACTCCTAAACGGACTGGGGTGCCTGGACCTTATGTGACTATGGGGGGTGTGGAGGTGGTCGAGCGGGAGGTGTGTGTATCCTCCATTTGTACTTCCCGTTTCCTCCTAAGTGCGGAGGTGACGCTGGAGGGCAAAACGGAGGGTATTTCTGTGTTTGTGGATAGTGGTGCGGGGGTCAGCATGGTGGATGCTCATTTTGTAGACGCTCATGGGCTTAACTGCTGTTTATTGTCTCGCCCCATCCGTATCTATGCCATCGACTCAGCACCTCTTGCTCAAGGTAGTCTCACACATATCGTACATGACATTAAGTTGACGGTTGGATCCCGACATCAAGAGACGATATCTTGCTATGTTCTAGACGGTCTCCCGCTCCCATTGTCCTGGGCTTGCCATGGTTGATTAAACATAATCCCGTAGTGGATTGGCAGTCCCGGGACATTGTGGAATGGAGTGATTTTTGTTCTGAGAATTGTTTGGTTACCTCGTTTTCGGTGGTGTCTGCTGTATCTCTGCCCCCGTTCCTATCGGAGTATGAGGATGTGTTCTCAGAGAAGGGGTGCCAAGACCTGCCCCCTCATCGGGCGTATGATTGCCCGATCAACCTCGTTCCCGGAGCTAAACTGCCCAAAGCTAGGATGTTTACTATATCGGGTCCGGAAAGACAGGCGATGAAGGATTTCATTTCCGAGAGTCTGCAGACGGGTCACATCAGGCCCTCAACTTCGCCGGTTGCGGCTGGTTTCTTTTTTGTTAAGAAAAAAGATGGGGGCCTCCGTCCTTGCTTGGATTTCCGGGAGTTGAATCGGATTACTGTCCGTGATCCGTACCCCTCCCTCTGATTCCTGATTTATTCAGTCAGGTAGTGGGTGCTAAATGGTTCTCCAAGTTGGATTTGAGGGGGGCCTACAACCTGATTAGGGTCAGAGAGGGGGATGAATGGAAGACGGCATTTAATACCCCGGACGGCCATTTTGAAAGTCTCGTAATGCCGTTCGGGCTCACTAATGCCCCTGCGGTTTTCCAACACTTTGTCAATGACATATTCCATCATTTGGTGGGTAGATTTGTGGTTGTTTACTTGGATGATATCTTGATCTATTCCCCCGATATGGAGACGCATCAGTCCCATGTCAAGCAGGTGTTACAGGTCTTACGGGACAATAAGCTGTATGCTAAACTCGAGAAATGTGTCTTCGCCGTTCAGGAGGTACGTTTTTTGGGGTACCTCCTGTCGCCGTTGGGTTTTCGGATGGATCCGGAAAAAGTCCGGGCGGTGCTGGACTGGGAACAACCGGACAATCTACGGGCATTGCAACGTTTTTTGGGGTTTACCAACTTTTACCGTAAATTTATTAGGAACTATTCGGTGCTGGTGACGCCTCTTACGGACATGACTAGGAAGGGGACAGATTTTTCCGAATGGTCGGAGTCTGCTCGCCAGGCTTTCTCCTCCCTAAAGCGTTGTTTTGTTTCCGCACCTATTCTCCGTCAGCCCGATCTTTCTCAGCCCTTCGTTGTGGAGGTGGATGCGTCTGAGGTGGGGGCTGTATTGTCGCAAGGCCCTTCGCCTGGGAGATGGGTGCCCTGCGCGTTCTTCTCCAAGAAGTTGTCGTCGGCCGAGAGGAATTATGATGTTGGTAATAGGGAGCTGTTGGCTATTAAGTTGGCTTTTGAGGAATGGCGTCACTGGCTGGAGGGGGCTGTCCATCCCATCACGGTTATTACCGACCACAAGAACCTGTCTTACCTTGAGTCCGCCAAGCGTCTCAATCCCCGGCAGGCTCGGTGGTCCTTGTTTTTCACGAGATTTAATTTTACCGTCACTTACCGTCCGGGGGTTGAGAACGTGAAGGCTGATGCGTTGTCGCGTAGTTTCCCGGGTGGTAGTGCTCATGAAAGTCCCGTTCCCATCTTACAGGAGGGGGTGGTTGTTTCTGCTCTTTGCCCTGATCTGGAGGGGGAGGTGTTGAAGGTCCAGGGGGGCGCCCCTGCCTCCTGTCCTTCTGGGAGACTTTTTGTGCCATCATCTTTGCGTCTCAGTGTGCTGTCGGAGCATCACGACTCCGTGTTGGCAGGGCATCCCGGCAGTAGGGCCACCTTCGATCTTTTATCTCGCCGCTTTTGGTGGCCGGGGTTGCGGAAGGACGTAGCGGAATTCGTATCTGCCTGTAGTGTGTGTGCACGGGCTAAGGTCCCGCATACCCGTCCGGCTGGTTCTCTCTTGCCATTGTCTATTCCTGAGAGGCCATGGACACATGTGTCAATGGATTTTATCACCGATCTTCCGGCGTCTGCAGGCAAGACGGTAGTGCTGGTAGTGGTTGATAGATTCAGTAAGATGGTTCGCTTTGTGGCACTGCCCGCACTTCCTAATGCTCGGACACTGGCACAGGTGTTTGTAAGTGAGATTGTGAAGCTTCATGGAGTTCCCTCCGAGGTGGTTTCTGATCGTGGTACTCAGTTTGTCTCCAAGTTTTGGAAGGCTTTTTGTGCACGTTTAGGAATTGCTTTGTCCTTCTCTTCTGCTTTTCATCCTCAGTCTAATGGGCAGACCGAACGTATGAATCAGAATTTGGAGACTTATCTGAGGGGTTTTGTCTCTGACAATCAGGAGACTTGGGCGAGTTATCTGCCCTTGGCCGAATTTGCCCTTAATAATCGTCTTCAGGAGTCCACTGGCAAGTCACCGTTCTTCGGTGCATATGGGTTTCATCCTCAGTTTGGTACTTTTAGTGGTACTAGTCCTTCCGGAGTTCCTGAGGAGGACCTATTTACCTCATCCCTCTCCTCGGTTTGGCGGGGGGTACAGAGTAGCTTGAAGCTCTTAGGCGACAGGTACAAACGTATGGCTGACAGGAAGCGTGCGCCAGGTCCGGACCTGTGTGTGAATGACTACGTGTGGTTGTCTACCAAGAATGTGAAGTTGAAGGTGCCCTCTTGGAAGTTGGGGCCCAGGTTTATTGGCCCTTATCAGATAACCGCCGTTATCAATCCCGTGGCGTTTCGTCTTGCGTTACCTCCCGCTCTTAAGATCCACAATGTATTTCATAGGTCGCTCCTCAAACCGTATGTGCCGTCGTCTAACCCGTCTCCTTTGCCCCCGGAGCCCATCTGCGTGGCGGGGAATTTGGAATTTGAGATCTCAAAGGTGGTTGATTCTCGCAGGTTGCGCCGTTCTCTTCAGTATTTGGTGCACTGGAGGGGATACGGTCCTGAGGAGCGGATGTGGGTGCCGGCGTCGGAAGTCTCCGCCGCTAGGCTGGTCCACGCTTTTCACCGTTCCCATCCGGATAAGCCTGGTCCTGAGTGTCCGGGGGCCACTCGTGGACGGGGGGGTACTGTCACGGGTGGCACGGATGACAGGGTAGAGGCCACGCGCAGACGGTCCCAGCGTTTGGCCAATCAGCCATAATGTTTGAGGACGGTCCGTCTTTCAGGGGCATTTACCTTCTGTGTAGATAGAGAGAAGGTATGATAAGATCTCCCTATCATGGGGAGACGGCTGGGAAGGTCTTGTGCTCGGTCTGGTTTCTACACCAGTATTCTGGGTCACTAGGACCCAGCAGGTTCTTCCCACCTTTATAAGGAGTTTCATTGCCCTCCCTCGGTGCAGGTGATATTTCCTTGTGCACTCATTATCCTTGCTCCAGCAGAAGCTGAGGTTGTGGAGGTTGCTGTGCTCTGCTGCAAGATAAGTGTTTTCTTTCCCCATTGTCTGTTTTTCCTTGTGTTTGTCTTTAGTTGTTAGTGGAGGGGTCTAGTGAACCTCTCCATCTGATCCTTAGATAAGGTAGTGCTAGGATCAGAGAGGGACGAGGTTCGTGGTCGGCGACAGTTGAGGAAACTGTATAGGGACGTCAGGGCAGACAGGGTCAGCCCCAGTAAGACTAGGGGTCACCCTCTCCCTCTTGTGCCCATAGCTTTAGGGACTCCTTATTCCCCCCCCCCCGTCGTTGTCCTACGCTGAGTGTCTCTCCCGCTCCCAGCGTGACACTACTTTGAATGAAGCTGTACTCTAATCAATGTTTACATCAAGCCACTGGCAGGGAAAAGAACAGGTATTTGGCAGAGAATCAAAGTGTCTTGAGCAGCGCTGATTTGATATTGAGGACCTATTCATAATGAATATCATAGAATTATAGAACGATAGAGTTGGAAGGACCACCTGGGTCATCTGGTCCAACTCCCTGCTCAAAGCAAGATTCACTAAATCATCCCATCCAGTCTCTGTTTGAAGACTTCCATTGAAGAGGAACTCACAACCTCTCATGGCCTCCTGTTCCACTTGTTGGTCACCCTCACTGTCAAAACGTTTTTTCTAATATTTAATCTGTGTCTCCTCCCATTCAGTGTCATCCTGTTGCTTCTAATCTTTTCTTGTGCAAATGAGAATAAATCAAATTCCTCTACAGTGTGACAACCCTTGAGATATTTGGAGACAGCTTCTTTTTTGCAAGCTAAACATTACCAAATTCTGTAATCCTTCCTCATAGGACATAGTTTTCAGACCGGTCACCGTTCTGGTCACTCTTCTCTGAACTTGCTCCAGTTTGCAGAGTAGAGGGTGATAATGACTTTATGTGATCTAGACTGTACGCTTCTGTTAATACATCCCAGAATGGTGTTTGCCTTTTTTGCTACTGTATCACACTGTTGACTCAATATCAATTGCCTGGACACTCCTTTATGCTTCTATTTTTATGTCATGCTTAGTTCATAAATCTACGGTATGTACTGTCTAACTTAATAGGTATGTAAATACAATTTGATGCATTTGTATTTAACAGTTTAAGTTTATTTGTAGAACGTCATTAGTAAAGGGAAAAACCATGTATATCTAACTATTTCAGTTTACATGTACAAAAATTAAAGGTTTTCTTATAGTACCATCTAGCGATACACATATGAACTGCATCTCGGAACATCAAAATAAGGATATCTAGTGAACACTAAAATATTGAATTAAAATATCTTAAAATATATTTTTTTCACACTAATTCAAAAATGTAATTAAGGTATTGGATGTTACCCAAAATAATGTCTTACATATTTTTCTTATACATGTTGCTGCATTTTAATAGTAGATACTTATTCAGCAATGTTAGTAGGGTTTCCAAACAATAAATTGACCATGGACAATTTTGTTTTTAATGTAATCTTTGAAAAAAAATAAAAGGGGTTGTCCAGAGAAAATAAATTATCACATACAGATGCATCTCAAAGAATTAGAATATCATCAAAGTTAATTTATTTCAGTAATTCAATACATAAAGTGAAATGCATATTCTGTATTATATAGTCATTACAAGCAGAGTGATCTAGTTCAAGTGTTTATATCTGTAAATATTGATGATTAGGGCTTACAGCCAATGAAAACCTAAAGGTCATTATCTCAGAAAGTTAAAGCAGGGAGGATGAAGGGTCTGAGAGATAAAATATTACCTAAATAGGTATCAAAGGCTTCCCTGGTGTGATTGTGAGAGTCACAACCACTATAAATGCATATCACGGCTGCTGCAGTCCACAGGGTGGTATATGTAGAGAAGGGTTAAAAATCGCACTGCCTTTTTCCACATGACATCAATTGGTGTACATAGTATTGATTTATTGGTCAATGCATTTCAGAGCTCCCTGGCCCCTTCCTCAGAACAAATCAATATCATATTGCCATGTTTCAGGACGTTTCAGGGAGCCCTGAAAAGCGTTGACTAATAAATCAATATTATATTCACCCTTTGATCTCTAGTGGAATACGGAAGTGCGTTTTTTAACCCTTTAATCTCCCTTCTTTAAATTTTTGAGATAATGACCTTTGGGTTTTCATTGGCTGTAAGCCATAATCATCTACATTTACAGAAATAAACACATGAAATAGATCACTCTGTGTGTAATGACTCTATATATTATATGTGTATCACATTATGTATTGAATTACTGAAATTTATTCTTTTATGATATTCTAATTACCGTATATACTCGTGTATAAGCCGACCCGTGTATAAGCCGACCCCCCTACGTTTGCCCCCAAAACCTGGGAAAACCTATTGACTCATGTATAAGCCGAGGGTGGACCCCAGCACAGGTATACAGCCCCCAGCAGTGTGGTATACAGCAGCCCCAGAGGTATATACAGCAGCCCCAGTGGTATATACACCAGCAGCCCCAGTGGTTAGTATACAGCAGTCCCAGAGGTGTATACAGCAGCCCCAGTGGTAGTATACAGCAGCCCCAGAGGTATATACAGCCCCAGTGGTACCATACAGCAGCCCCAGTGGTAGTATACAGCAGCCCCAGTGGTAGTATACAGCAGCCCAGAGGTAGTATACAGCAGCCTCAGAGGTATATACAGCCCCAGAGGTATATACAGCAGCCCTAGTGGTGTATACAGCAGCCCCAGAGGTATATACAGCCCCAGTGGTACCATACAGCAGCCCCAGTGGTAGTATACAGCAGCCCCAGTGGTAGTATACAGCAGCCCCAGAGGTAGTATACAGCAGCCCCAGAGGTATATACAGCCCCAGAGGTATATACAGCAGCCCTAGTGGTGTATACAGCAGCCCCAGAGGTATATACAGCAGCCCTTAGGTAGTATACAGCAGCCCCAGTGGTGTATACAGCAGCAGCCCCAGGGGTGTATACAGCAGCAGCCCCAGGGCTGTATACAGCAGCAGCCCCAGGGGTGAATACAGCAGCAGCCCCAGGGGTGTATACAGCAGCAGCCCCAGGGCTGTATACAGCAGCAGCCTCAGGGGTGTATACAGCAGCATCCCCAGGGGTGTATACAGCAGCAGCCCCAGGGCTGTATACAGCAGCAGCCCCCGTAGGTATATAGGCCCCACCATCATGATCCAGGGCCCCCCCCCCCCCTTGCGCGGCAAACCTGTAAAGTAAAATCATACTTATCCCTGTCCTGTCGCGCCATCCCGCCGCTTGCCGACATCACGATCCCGGGCTTCATTCCGTGTCTTCCGGCTTCCGGCTTCCTGTGGTCGCGGGCAATGACGTCATTGCCCGCGACCACAGGAAGGCGGAAGATGCGGAATGAAGCCCGGGATCGTGATGTCGGCAAGCGGCGGGAGGGCGCGACAGGATAGTGATAAGTAAGATTTTACTTTACAGGTTTGCCGCACAAGAGGGGGGGGCCCTGGATCATGATGGGGGGCCTGTATACCTCTGGGGCTGCTGCTGCTGTATACTTATACTGTATACTCGCGTATAAGCCGAGGGGGGACTTTTCAGCCCAAATTTTGGGCTGAAAAACTCGGCTTATACGCGAGTATATACGGTAATTGAAATACACCTGTAGGATTTGGATAGATTGTTGTTGATTGGAGGGTATCTGACCTCAATCTACCAATCGTCTTAGGTCTCAGTGGTGGGATGTAAACAAAGCATAATACAACATATAGTATGGATAGGTGATAAAGGAGTTGTTCAGTAAAAACAAGTTAACAGGAAACATTTTATGGTGTGCATGTATCGCATTCATGAAAATAATTATTGGGTTTTACCAGGTTTCTGAAATAACTAAAAAGGAGACTTTGGGCTATGAATAATGACCGCTGGTCATGAGTGCATCAGTTCGACATGTTTTTTGTCTGTATTGATCATGCCTTAAAACAAGAAGAGGCAGCAATGTAAAACGTGCCACTGCACATATTTATTCCAAACTGCAATTATTATAATTAAAAATTGAGATTTTTTTTTTTGCATTTTTCTTTATTGATCATGCCTGCCTCACAAGTATATGGTAAATACATACAAAAATCTAAAGCACACAATTCATTTGTCATATATACACATTTCTAATAAGGACCCAATGGTTCACTTAGTTAATGCAAAGATGGTGAAATATAGTATTGTAATATATTTACCAATTAAATTGGCTTGTTCAGAATCAGCATAATGTTGGACCCCCAAAAATGACCGTCAACATGCATTTTTAAGTGCTTAGCTATCATGGGATAACCCACATCTCACTAACAGGACTTTAAATTGACTAGGATACCGATTATGTGACGGGCCAATGGGTAAATGCAGTGGGTATTTTTGGCGCATGTGAACTCGTGGCAGCAGTGCCCCACATCCCCCACTGGCGTCAGAATCAGCGCATGTGCAGGGAGGCGCACAGCAAGTAACCATGGCTCCCAAACACAGACAACAGCCCCTTAAGACATCGTAAGAGCAGCAGGGAGGGCTATTACTCAAAGTGCATTTTCATTTGTGTCTTTTATGGTTCCCTGAAAAATGCCCACAGGAAAAATGCCCACAGGAAAAATGCCCACACGGAAAATAGCCCACACGGAAAATTGCCTACACGGAAAATTGCCCACACTGAAAATTGCCCATACGGAATATTGCCCACATGGAAAATTGCCCACACGGAAAATTGCCCACACGGAAAATTGCCCACACGGAAAATTGCCCACATGGAAAATTGCCCACACGGAAAATTGCCCACACGGAAAATTGCCCACACGGAAAATTGCCCACATGGAAAATTGCCCATAGGAAAATTGCCCACAGGAAAATTGTCCACACAGAAAACTGCCATTTGCAGCATCACAAAGTTTCTGATCTCTGATATTTGAGGTGCAAGATGAGGATTCCCATGATCTGTGATCATCTTGTGAATTACAGTTGACCTAGTGCAGAAATGCTGAAGATCTGTGGCTTGTAGCAGTCTATCATTATCTGCTATAGATAGATCCAGTCTGCTGTCATCTCTCAGAGATTCTGCCTTACTCCTCCCTCCCACCAGCCCAAAACAGCAGAACCGAACCAGCAGCAGATTCAGAGGAGCCATCACTGTTATCTGTACTCACAGGAGTATCACTGGATTATCTGTGGAGTTACATGGGACTGCAGGTCTAATACATTATCATCTTAGTGGGCAATTCTATGTGGGCAATTTCCCCCGACATTCTTCTTTGCTGCACAGCATCTCACCTTTAACTCTATACCAGTGATGGCGAACTCCAGGCCTCGAGTGCCACCAACAGTGCAGGTTTTCAGGATTTCCTTATATTGCACAGGTGATAATTGAATCACCTGCACTGGGGATGATTCCAACCTCTGTGCAATGCTGAGGAAATCCTGAAAACCTGCACTGTTGGTGGCACTCGAGGCCTGGAGTTCGCCATCACTGCTCTATACCATTCTTCTGCCTGCAGAACATCTCACCTATAGGGTACAGGCACACTAAAGGCCCTGATACACATAGCGATGTTCCAACGATCCCACCAGCAATCCGACCTTGCCGGGATCGCTGGAACATCGCTTTGTGATCGCTGGTCTGCAGTCACTGGGTGATCCACGTACCGATGCTGCGTCCCCTTGACGCTCACTGGGATCGCTCAACGTCTCGGGCGCAGAATGGGGATCGCTGGTCGTTGCCCCTGTCACACATGCTGATGGATGCTGGACAGCGGGAGACCAACGATGGGAAAATGGTCCCGGCCATTCCGCAGTCAGCGAGCTCATCGTTGATTGCTGCGGCATGTCACTCGCAGTGACTTCGCTAGCGAGGTCGCTGCAACGTCACACAACCTGTGACATTGCAGAGATATTATTAGCGATATCGCTGTGTGTATCGCGGCCTTAAAGTATGCATTATCAGAGGGATTTTGATGATTGACAGTCACGCGAGTGCTTTCCGTATGCTCATGCGACTGTGGTATGAGTGTGATGCAATTATGCATTTTTTTATCAGCTACCATCAGTGTGACATCCATGTGACCTATACCTCTATACTATCCCCCTGCCCTGCAGAGCATCTCACCTACACCTCTATACTATTCCCTTGTATTGCATGACATCTCACCTATACCTCTATACTATCCCCCTGCCCTGCAGAGCATCTCACCTACACCTTTATACTATTCCCTTGTGTTGCATGACATCTCACCTATACCTCTATACTATCCCACTGCCCTACAGAGCATGTCACCTACACCTATACTGTTCCCTGTTCTGCAGAGCATCTCACCTACACCTCTATACTATCACCCTGCAGAGCATCTCACCTATAATTCTTTATTATCCTACCCTGCAGAGCATGTCACCTACACCTATACTGTTCCCTGTTCTGCAGAGCATCTCACCTACACCTCTATACTATCCCCCTGCCCTGCAGAGCATCTCACCTATAATTCTTTATTATCATACCCTGTAAAGCATCTCACCTACAATTCTATGTCATTCTCCTGCCCTGCAGAGCATCTCACTTGCACCTCTTTACCATCCTCCATCTTGCAGAGCATCTCATCTACACCTCTATACTATCCCCCGGTTCTGCAGAGCATTTCACCTACACCTCTATACCATCCCCCATCTTGCAGAGCATCTCATCTACACCTCTATACTATCCCACAGTGCTGCAGAGCATCTCACCTACACCTCTATACTATCCCACAGTTTTGCAGAGCATCTCACCTACACCTCTATACCATCCCTGTCTTGCAGAGCATCTCACCCACACCTCTACACCATCCCCTGTCTTGCAGAGCATCTCACCTGCACCTCTATACCATCCGCAGTCCTGCAAAGCATCTCACTTACACCTCTATACCATTCCTCGTCTTGCAGAGCATATAACCTAAAATTCTGTATTATTCTCCAGGCCTGTTTTCCTGTTGGCATTCACGTCTGTGGGCATTTTTCACATATCAGGTGAACTTCCTCACCTCGCACCTCAAATATCAGAGATCTGAAACTTTGTGATACTGCAATTAGCAATTTTCTGTGTAGACAATTTTCCATGTGGGCAATTTTCCATGTGGGCAAATTTCTGTGTGGGCAATTTTCCGTGTGGGCAATTTTCCATGTGGGCATTTATCCATGTGGGCATTTTTCCTGTGGGCAATTTTCATGTGGGCAATTTTCCTGTGGCCATTTTTCTGGTCACCCTCATGATTAAGCGATAGCCAATCATGCGAAACGTGCAATTGGGGGTCCTTTTTGGGTGTCCAACATTATGCTGATTCTGCACAAGACACTTTGACTGGTATTTGAATATTATGTTTCACCAACCCTGTATTTACTAAGCGGACCATTGTATCATTATCTATTATATAATCACGAATGGGTTTTTTGCCCCTTTTGAGTCCGCTCGCGCTGCGAGTCAGCGTGGTCATGTGGATACGCCCGAAGCATTGGCCGCGCAGCGGCCATTGCGAGCAGTTCTAAGGCGACTCGCTATGCCCGCGCAGCGGGCATGGCGAGTCGCCTTAGCAGCGCGAAGCATTGGCCGCGATGCGGCCATTGCGAGTCAGAGACTCGCTCTTCTAGAATCCCGATGCACGTGCATCGGGCACCCAGCTAGTTGGAAATATGTGTGTATGACCATGGAATGGTGTGCTTTACTTTTTTGTATATACTAACAATATACTTGTGTTATTTTCTGTGGGATGTGTCTGTCCAAATCTTTTTTAACATTTTAATAATAAATATTAAATCTGTTACCGAAACACCTTTTCCTCCGTTTTTCTAAATATTTATCTATGGAGTGGTCTATATACCAGTAATAACTGGGTGACATTTGTTCCCCTACAGTCTAGTTCAGTGATGGCGAACCTATGACACGCGTGTCAGCACTGACACGCGTAGCCATTTTCAGTGACACGCGGCCGCCGGAGAAACTACAAGTAGGATTCAGTACTCTGCGATCCTAGTTTTGTCAGCGTTTACTTTTTCTCACTCGCTAGACTCGCTATTTGGATAAAAACCACAGACACGGCAGCAAAAAACTGTTGCGAGTCGGGCTTCCGACACGGCAATGCGAGCGCTTTCCGAGACATCTGCGATTACAGGGCCAGGTGCAGTAGCTGAGGAAAAAAAAATGTGCTGGAGGTCTGTAGGCCAGAACAGCAGAGCTCCGGCACAGAGCGTCTAGTCCTGGGACTTCCGGTAGGCAGAATTTGCTGGTTGGCTGGCGCAGCAGGGAGCAGCGGAACGCTGTGGGGGACGCATATCTGAGGCCCTGTGATCGCTGTCTGGAGGTCTGTCTGGAGGTCCAGTGATTACTACAGCAACCATCCTCCAGTGAAAGGTTCTGGGCAGAATCTGGGGTGTCATGAATGTGTGATTGGCCATTACTGAGATAAGTGAAGGGGAGGCTGGAAGAGGCCTATGCTATGGGTGCCGTTTCCCGCCATTAATTTACATAAGGAACGCCATCTTGCAGCATAGTACAGACTCCATTTCACCACTATATTATTGTTGTGCACCCTATTAATCCCTATTTCTGCCCTTTCCTAAAAGACAGTTAACCCCTAATTGCCTGCAGGGCTATCTATAAATCTTCTATCACTGCCCCTCTGATGGAGAAGCCAAAAAAAACAAGGTTAAGTAAAGGAAGTGGTAGTAGCAGTAGCCGACCCTTTCAAGAGACATGGACTGAGATGTATGGCATTATAGAAAAAAATGGCAGATCATTTTGCGTTCTATGTAGTGAAACGGTAGTAAGCAGAAATTCAGCAACAAAAAAGTCACTAAATCAGTGATGGCGAACCTGTGGCAGTCCAGCTGTTGCTGGACTGCCACAGGTTCGCCATCACTGGAAGAATTCCCCCTCCCCCTCACTTATCTGACTTAGTTCATGGCACCCCACACAAGTTAAATAACAGCAAGACCAACAAAAGAAACCAACTGACAGATTAACAAAGAAGTCACTAAGCAGGTAAGTTAAATATTAAACATATTTGTTATTTAAACTATAAATATCGTAAAATTAGGGGTTTTTTTCTCAAGGTGACACACCTCCCGATTTATGCGCGGTTTTTTGGCGAATTTTGACACACCAAGCTCAAAAGGTTGCCCATCACTGGTCTAGTTTATCTTTATTTGATTATGGGGCTTACAGATATTGTTTATCTGCTTTAAAGATTGATGAAGACATAAATGCTCCATTTGTATTAAGGCCCTGTCACACATAAAGAGATCACTAACGAGATCGCTGTTGCGTCACAGATTTCGTGACGCAACAGCAATCCCAAAAGCGATGTCGTTCTGTGTGACACGCACCAACGATCTGGCCCCTGCTGTGAGATCGTTGATCGTTACACACTGCTTTGGGTCATTCCTGCGTCGTTGTGCTCCCGCTGGGAACGCTACATCGTTGTGTTTCACAGAGATAAAGAGCAACGATCTCAATGCAACGCTATGGAGAGAAAATTCACGACGACCTCGGTATAATTCTGGATCACTAGTGCATCATTTTTTACATCTCTGGTAAGATACCTGTTTGACATCTTACCAGCGATGTGCAAACGACGCACCAGCGATCTCTGCACATTGTTATCGGGATCGCTGATGCATTGTTATGTGAGACTGGGCCTTAAGTGTTTGTGGATTATCATTAAAGATCCTGGGAATGCCAGGAGCTAAGGAGAGTGGCAGGCATTCCATTCAGGGGTCTAATATTATTGTTGATTGGGTTGATGGATAACAGTCTGGTAGCATAATTGTGGCACCCCACTATGTAGGTGCCACAAAAGGGGTACTACACCCATAAAAGCGGAAGGAAACTGGGTACCAGAGCCCGCACCTGTGGAACCTTTAAGGCCACAGAAAATCCGTTGACTGGGGGTATCTCCAGATACGGCCCTGACTCCCAAAGCATCCACTAGAGGGGAATCAGACCCGTGGTAGTCGGCTGGGGTAATCATAAGAAGGTTCACCCAACGGGAGCAAGGGAGGTAAAGAGGAACAGCAGGAGGTCAGATCTAACCTTTAAGAGACCTGGCTTCACACCGCCACTGGGATGCAAGGGAAACGAAGGAACAAGTAAGGCACACACTGAGGGATCCATCTACCAACCATAAAGTCTACTTGCAGCACCAGCAGCCATTTGTCAAGTAACATCTTACTGCACTGAAGGACTGTAATGATGACAAAAGGTTTTTCAGTAAAGTACCCGGTGAAGTGACTTTTTCGACTCTGCTGCATTCTTCCTTGCATGAACTGATTTCTTTCACAGAAACGCTGCCCCGGAGGTCCAGTCCTGCCTGCGGAGGACTACACCATCATTGCCGCAATACCATCGAACACCGGAGGACTGTAGCAGCGCTGGTGAGTATCACCAGGTACTGCAGGTGGCGTCACAAAACAAACTTTATTTTATTTATATCCATTGACTACCAGGGCCACAGTCTCAGGCAGCCACCCGTGACTTCCAGACTGAGCTTGAGATCTGAGTACCCTGCCCTGGGTGCGTCATAATTCTCTCATAGTCATCAATATCAGATTTTACCTATTTAATACGGTAGTGATGAGTGAGTGTATTAGTCATTATTTGCCATTCACACGAATAGTATGTACGGTATTCGCATTATTTGTTATTCTTCTAGTTTTTGTGTTCTATTCTCGCTATATTCGGATGTCCTGCCCTGCAGTTTTGATGCCTTCTTTGCAGCCACTGGTCATGCTGGGCTTCTTAATGAGTCACAGTAATGCCGCAGACATCTTGGTTGTGGCATTACTGTGATTGGATGGCCGCCCAGTGTCATAGGGTCTATTTAAGCCCTGCCACCGCCATTTTGCCCACATTACATCCAGAGCCAGCATTGGAAAAGCATAGGGACAGATCGCTGAGCTGCTAGGGAGAGTGTTAGGCCTCTTCATAACGCAAAATCCTTTTTCAGGGCTACCTCTAGTGTACCTCAATGTAGATCAGAAAGAGATAGTGGAGCAGGGACAGTTGTAAGCATCCATTCGGCAGCTGCATAATACCACCAAAACAATAGCTCTTTTGAGAGCTGAATAGACACCATATAGAGTTAGACTACAGGGAGGGCGAGTGACTCCTGCAGGGTCAATATCCAGCAGGGTCAATGTAAAGCAGCAGTACTACAAAATTTCCTACTGCCTGCACAAGGCCATTTAACTCGCTGGTGCTTCTGTCCACATTCCAAAAAGGCGTTTGTCCATCGCAAAACGGCAGTATTCCAAAATTTCCCACTGCCTGCTAAAAACCTCTCACCAGGCCGTTTAACCCACTGGCTGTGACAGCTAGGTTGGCTTGTGCCATGCACACCAAAATCTGTCAACAAAACCCAAAATGCCCAAAAAGCCTGTTAAAGGACAGGGATGTGGACATGGACATGGTGGTGTCAATGGTGTGCGAGAAGGCACCAAATCTATCAGGTCAGAAGAAGCATGCATCCACTCTGTTCCTGAAAACCTTCCTGTTCTGTAATGAAAATGTGCGTGAAAGTCAGAAGACCAAGAGCAGATTCTACCTTGGATAGCAGACATGGCCTCTAAGCATTAGTCAATCAGCAACAAATCTTCCACAACTACACAGACTAGTAATAATAATAATAATAAATCTTTATTTATATAGCGCCAACATATTCTGCAGCGCTTTACAATACAGTGGTTGGAGTACAGAAAATATAATACAGTAAGTAATTACAGTAGAGAACAAATACAGTACAATAATTGGATACAAAACAATAGGCATAGAATCAATGTAAAAAAGAAAATACAATAAATAAAGCAAGAAATGAAGGTGACCCTGCTCAATAGAGCTTACAATCTACAACGGGATAGGGGTTGCACAAGGTACAGGGGCTTATTGCACTGATGGACCAGGCATCTTCAGGAAATGGAGGATAGCAATAAGCTTACATGAATGGTTATCAGACAATCTGTGTAGACCTTTTTGGTTTGGTGGAGTTTGTTGAAGAGCAATGTCAAGAGAGATAGCCCATTCACTATCTACAGTGCAAAGGACTTCTATTAGGGAGTATGATAGGCTGCCTTAAAAAGATGTGTTTTTAGGGATCGTCTGAAGCCATGCAAGTTGTGGATAGTCCTGATTTCTTGAG